>JBAHVQ010048284.1:2543-20956 GCA_036872915.1 Nanipora kamurai | reverse complement strand
TCCTTTTGCCCTTTTATCTCTTTCTTCCTTTTGCCCTTTTATCTCTTTCTTCCTTTTGCCCTTTTATCTCTTTCTTCCTTTTGCCCTTTTATCTCTTTCTTCTAGTTTTTCTTTCTGTCGTTCTTTCTTTTTTCATCGTTTCTTTCTTCCTTCCTTTCTTCCTTTTTTCTTTTTTTGCTTTCTTTCGTGAACTATTACTTCAAACATGAGTTCGTGTTCTTTCCCCGATTTCTAAATACTGAGTTTCGAAACGAGTTTCGAGGTATTTTGAAATCGGAGGAAGAACACCAAACGAGTGTTTGTAATTACTTTTCAAACGAACTGGTATTTTTTAGAGAAAATCGAGACGAAAGCGGCAAAATTCAGTGTTAATCTTCCTCCGATTTCCACATACTGTTTAATTATGTATTTTTTTGTTTTTGCTTTATTGCAATTTAACTGCAATTTCCGACGTCAGACATATAACTAAAAACGACGAACTTGTCCCCGGTTTAAATACCGAAAGTAACCCATGCTCTGCCATTTTTATGGAGGCTCAACCGTTAGAACGTCTGGCTAGCGTTCAAAAGTTTGCAGGTTGGAGTCCCATCAAAGTTCAGAGATTTTCCGAGTCCTTGGCAGAAACTTTTGACAATATCAAACAGCAATCCTCGAAGTCAAATCAGTTTGCAAACCTGATGAAACACTCTTTCTGTTGTGCAATATGTTACATCCAAATGCATTTCAACTTCCAAGTGCATTTCAACTTCCAATCAATCAATCAATCAATCAATCAATCAATCAATCAATCAATCAATCAATCAACTTTATTTAAAAAACACGGAAAAACCATCAGTTAAAAATACATTCCAAGTGCATTTCAACTTCCAAGTGCATTTCAACTTCCACGTGCCATTGCACGTGCACGTGACTATAGACAAGCATATCGACATATATATGCATATACACATTGTTATATAGTACATATATATTCATGAACTAGAGCCATTACTACACATCTGACCTACATACTAAACAGATATGCTCAGTCTATACATGGATGATCATTCCGTTAGTTCGAAAGATGGTCTTTGTTCTCTGAAACTACGACATAAAATTAAATGATTAATTACATTAGAGGTGAAAGTGTGTGAATGCGCCCTTAACAAGATTTACTGGGAAAGATTACTAGTTGCTCGCTCCGTTCACGCTGCGAGCACTGTTGGAATTTATGTGAAAAGGTTGAAAATAGAAGATTAGATCTAGATTAGCGGAGCAGTTTATAATTAGTACCGGCATGTATCCAGAATTTTCCCATGCTGCGAGGGTCGCATTGTGATGTAAGTTTACCATCGTGACACGTGTATTGAGTCCGTGCAGTGACAACATCCGAGCGAGTTTAAAGAGTTCTCCGAATGGTGACAAGCTGAGGATAGGCTAAGCAAGGGTCACAGTTTTTCTTTCAGATATTTGACAATTGTGAATGTACAGAGACTCGACATGAAAATAGTGACTAGTTATGAGTGACAGAAGATTATCGATGAAAGTTCAAATGTAATAGCTTTCGATCAATCCAGTAATATACTTGATGGTTTATTTACGTAATTACAAGATTCGTTAAACTCGCAGACCTACACAGTGCACCCAACGATGTAATTACGACGACCAACGAACGTTCGTCAAGCTCGTGCCCTCAGAAAAAAGATTTCTGAGCCTAGAAGGAATCGAGCCCGCAACCTTCTCATGATTCTCACCAGTCATCAGAAGGTTGCGGGTTCGATTCCCGCCTGGGGCTCAGAAATCGTTTCTGTGAGGAAACGAGCTTGACGAACGTTCGTTGGTCGTCTGATATATACTAAGCTCCCAAATGAACCAGATCAGTGTTCAGCATTTAGTAATATCATCCAGATGATCTGGGGATACGAAAGTGGCCTGGGACTAGTTGTCATATTGAAATCCATTTCCAGTTTAAGTCAGTTAATATCTCGTGAACTATACCAGATTATGCTCTTAAATTTGTACTGGAAATACCTTTTCCTTCGCTGAATACTCACGCAAAGCTTTAAACTGTTTCACTAAAGACACAGAACGTTACAACTGATTAAAGATTAAAGAAATTTTTAGTGTGCTGCTAGCCCCAGTCCTTTTGCTTGCGGTCAGATCACCTGGGAAGGATAACCGTTTTAACTTAATAATTCATCATTTAATAATTCGTCAACCATAAACAAAGAAAATCAACACCTAGGAGGATTTGAAACCATTCCGTAAAGAGTCCGATAAAGGTAAAAACACTGCGTCTTAGGACAACTGATTTCGGCAAAAATCACATCAAAAAGCCAAAACGAGATTTAGAAACCATACTGCCGCATAGACCGTCCGAAAATCCGAAGAAAATCCCATCCGGAAGACTCTATTTGAAGAGCAATTGCTGGAAACTAAGACAGAAGACAATTGTCGCCAGAATGAGTTATTACCTACCAAAATGCCCGGCTTTTGCCTTTGTCCTCCGACTCTCAGGGGATCGATTGCAGCCCACCAATATACGAAAAGCTTTAGTACTGAACTTTGGTACACGAAGTGTCATTTCTGAGGGCGAATTCTGGCATCCTCTTTTTCTTATTGCCAACATAGTTAAGAATAAATTAACACTCGAGTAAAACGGTAAGTCTATGTAACTGTCGGTAAACTGAGACTATATCGAAAGGTAAAATAGACATTAAATACACAGGGATTCGAAGAATTAGCCATCTGCACGACGTGTTCTCTATCGGACAATCTAAAAATGTTTGCCCAATTTTATCCTGTATATACAGTTTATTCGTTCTTAGGGAAAGACAGACAATAATGGCGCTCGCTCAAAACGGCCAGGTTATACATCAGTTTAACTTTTGCATCCTTCACCGACGTCTTCTTTGCCTTTGGACGTGAAAGCGCCTGACATCGATTAAAAGAATCGTTGGTAATTGTTAAGTCCACACACCCCAGTCAAAACGACCCTGTGTTTCACATCAACTTGTAAAAAATCAAAAGGCCTATGGAACTGCCGAAACTTGGAACAGAATACAATGAAATTTGGAACGAAGACTCTTCGTAAGAGTGAAACGTGAAATAATACAAAAACTTGGTGATGTTAAAACGAAGGACGTTCGCTCGAAACGGCAGTATTTTGCATTCAGAATTTCGGCTGTCCCCCAACCGTTTCGGCTTTTTGCACGCTGTTCAGTACTGCATACACAACTTTCAACTTTTTTTCACATTTACAGTTGTACACGTTAACGACACAGTAGTTAGAGGAATATAATTTTTTTAGTTTATATTTGCAACCCAATACTATACTGATAAATTAAATGGAGGTCTTTTATCTACATGTCCAATTACATTCGTGTAATTTCTTATTGCAGATTGTGGAAGTAGAGGATCTATCGAGGATTTTCTTCATATATTGAAGGTTCTTATAAAAGGTAAGGCCAGTAATTGTTTTAGTCGTAACCATTTTAACTGTACAAAATATCTAGGTAACGCTACTTCTTACGAATTTCAGCGCGAGCTCAGTTTGTATGGTGAAGTCTCTTTCCTTTTTTTCCGGGTGAGCTCCAAGCTCGACGAATGTGGTTTAGAGATGAATTAATTTTTATCTTGGTGAAACGTTTTGTTATCGGCATGTTCGCCCTCGCTGGGCAGCAAATTAATGTTCTGTATTAGCTGATCCATGTGTTTGCGAGCCATGTCGAAGATTTCCTACTTTCTTTGCATGCTGGCTTCCACTATTTTCTGTCCTCCTGCCCGTCTGCCCCTTTTGTCTTGCCTTGGATGTGAGGAAGTCGTTTGGAGTTTGACTTCATCCTGGCTGAATATCAAAGAAAAACACTCAGTTAGAACGACAGATCACTCTCGTACTCCACGTAAAAGGAAACAGCTGTGAAACTAAGAGGGAGTGGAAGAGCTTTCAAGGTTTAATAATCTTGGAGTATTACCAAAGATCTTGTGATTGCACTAGCTATCCAAAATTGTCGCTCTTGAGCTCGAATTCAACAAATTTGAGTCGAGAAGCGAACAGAATAAAGCTGACTTCCTTGAAAAGTTGGGTGAATTGCAAAACAAAAAGGTGCCAAGAAAATCGGGTATGTGGATCGAAGACACCGTCGCACACTTCTTAAGCTTGAATACTCCGAAAAGTTCTTGTGAAGCAGAAAAGTGAAGTAAAATTTACAAAATGAATGATGAGCCACCAGAACAATTAAATGATTATGCTGCTTAGTTGATTGCATGTGTTTTTTTTTCTGTCATCGCGAGTTCTACTGTGTCTTTGAAGATGTCATTTTGATGCGATATAACAATGGTGGGCTGGCGTTTGTTGTGCTGATCATGACAGGCGTAGAGTACAAGCGTGTTATCTCTGTCCGTATTTAAAACCATCGTGCATAAGACCAAAGGCTAAGGAACCTACCGAAAGTTAAAGATCGTAGAATTGACGTTTCAATCGAAGGCTCTTCGTCGAAGTGACGAAGAGTTGACGTTTCACTGCGACGAAGGATCTTCACTCGACGTAGCCGGACATTCTGCCGAACGGCCGTCTTGACGACGGATGTTTTGCGGAACAAAATTGCGAACGGACAATTTAACAAACGAACAGACCGTTTACCGAAAGCACATTTTGCCGAATAATTATTTCGCAAAAAATTTGCATGCGTTCTTAACAAGTAAGTCATCCACTTAAAGCACCAACGAATGACTAACATGAGAATTGCGAGTCACGGTGAGTAAGCTTTTTTCATTTATGAGAAATGCGTCATCGCCTCAAACAACATCTGACAATTTTCAAAAAGAGTTGCTGTGCAAAAAATAAACAGGGAAATGCGAACATTTGAAAACCGAAACTACTTGGTAAGTTTGACATTCATATCGAAAATTTGAGACAAGGAAATATCTATCTCCAGTTATGGGAAAGTAGATTCAGATCAAAAAGCAACTCTAAAATGACAAAATAAAACAAAGTCAAAATATTAAATGCGTTCTTAATAAAGAAGTGATCCACTCAAAGCACCAGCAAATGACCCACATGGGAACTGCTGGTTACACTGAGATAACGAAACTTGGATTCTTGTTTTCTAAATTAAGTCACACTTAATGCTGAACACAAATTTGGATCATGTGGGACCTTGGTAAATATGAGATGACTAGTGAACCTTCGTCAAGTTCGTCATCTGAGTCGTGGTAGCTCAATGATTAGAGCGTCTCACCGGTCATCAGAAAGTTGGGCTCAGAAATCGTTTTTCTGAGATAACGAACTTGACGAATATTCACCAGTCGTCTGATATTTACCAAGCTCCCACATGAATCAAATTTCTGTTCAGCGTTAAGTGTTTCCATCATTATTATCATTTCGTGACTTCCACTTAGGCAGTACATATGACGAACCTGCACCCTGGCTCACCATCTGAGTCGTGGTATCTCAATGGTTAGAGCGTCTCACCAGTCATCAGAAGGTTGCGGGTTCGATTCCCGTCTAGGGCTCAGAAATCGTTTTTCTGAGATAACGAGCTTGACGAACGTTCACTTGTTGTCCAAAATAAGTCATCTTTTTCAAACAGTTGTTTTACAAAAATAAGAGGGAAAATGCAGTCATTAGTGTTGGCCTTTTAACGCTTAAAAAAATTTTTGTTAGTTTTTTTCCTTTGTCTCCTTCTTCACTGAGCATTAAAGGGTTAACCCATTGGATGAATTGATTTTGGCGAAATCACCATTCGGCAAAATGTCCTTTTGCTAAACAGTCCGTTCGTAAAGTTGTCCGTTCGGCTAAATGTCTTTTCGGCGTCTCGATGGCGATCGGAAGGTTATAGTTTTCATTCCCGTAAGGAGCTCGGAAAAATTTTCTAAACAATCAAGGTTGGGAGACGGACGACTTGATGTAACCGTCCACACCAAACTATCACGTTCACCTAAGTATGGGATCGAGGATTTTACCAAAAGGCCATACGAAGGCAGTTCGAAAATTTAACTGTTACCTTGAATGTTAATACACATAAATAGATGAGATACTAATATATACACTCTTATCGCACAGTTTAAGAAATCGAAACGACCACGACTAAAGTGACGTGTGGCTGAACGATAGATGTTTACGGTAAATATAGAAAGAGCATTTGCAATTGTAGGTCTGAAGAGCAATCTTTGTGTACTAATGTGATTCTGTTGAGAACGCAGAAGGAGCAATCTTACGTCGTAACCACAACGCCGAGTCCTAATTTAGACATAACTTGAGAAAAGTTTAATCTTAATTTTGAAAATGCGCATGCAAACCTGGAAGTTTTTATGATGGTGTATCGATGCTTACGAATGTTCATGTTTTGACATTTATCATAAGAGTTAAAATTTGTAACAGAAGTCGTAGTCTGTTGTTAGAATCTTTAAATCCGTAGTAACTATTAAAGTATCGTTAACTTGCAGTCACCAGTAATAAAGAAACCATAAAACTCGTGAGTAAACATATATTCGGTGACTTTTATACCACTTCCCCGCTCAATGATGTGATCGAAATGTGAAAGAATCTATTACCTTTTGTAATTTTCCTTGGATTGCCTTTTTGATGTCCAGATTTCTGTGAAATACGTTGCCCTTTTTTTATATGTGGGCGTCTTATTATCACCACTGTAACACTTTCCGCCAAAGGGAGAAGAAACAAAACGAGATACAAAGCCAAGAAGAGTAAAACACAGAGATTACAAACTTTCATTTTGTTGCAATAGCTTGAAAAATAAACCCTTGGTTGTCTCTGAAAACTCTCTGATTAGACCAACCACGTCAACTTCGGACGTCTTTCCCTTACTCTGCCACTAAAACTGTTAAAGCCATGTTTCCATCGGCTTTTTATACCTTGTCTTGTAATATTACACCCAGCCGAAGAATTCCCCTTTTGGATTAATCCGAAAAAAAAAGAAACACCGTGAGGCTCCGAAAGAATCCACATATTCAAGGCGGAGTTGTTTTTGGATCAAAGCGGTTTTCTGGGCTATTTTTAAAGCGGCAAAATTAAGCTAACACCCTTCGGTTTATTTCTCCTAAATTAAATTCCTGTTTCTATTTTATCTTAAAAGGTCAAGGAACGACGATAAAGTGTAATTATGAGGCAACAATTAGTTTATTAAGAGCTATTGTCGTTATCTTGCGAAGGTATGCTCTAATTAGAGGTCGAAGTCGTCTGCAGCATCTAATACGACCTCGTGTTTTGACTCAACGAATTAATCGGGACTACTGTTGCAAATAAACATATTGAGTTGGTTTTTTTTATCTGATAATATCTGGATATCACTAGCAGATGTACTATGGCTATTTATATGAAAGAAATTAAGCCACGACCAAAATAAGTTGCGAACGATGGCTTTAGTCAGGATGTCCCCCCCAAAAAATGTCCCCTACTCAATTAGGAGGTGCTGCAGTTTAAATTGCGGTTCAAGGTATAAGTTGATAAACCCGTCCGAATACCTAGCTTTCTTTTTTGCGGTTTGAAACTTAATAGAAACGGAAAATAAAATTATTTGCATCCTGTAGAAAACCAAAAGGGTTGAGAAACTGCCGGAACTTAGATCTAGCAAAACTAACGTTTCGAGCGAAGGCCCTTTGTCGGAGTGAAACGTCAAACATCTTGTCGCGATAAGAAAGTGTACTTCCATATTCCTGTTTCTATATATGTTGGATAAGTTCCGTTCAGAGGTAACTTCATTGTAACTGTTCTAACTTTTTAAGAAGTTTACGTAAAATTTGCTCACGATATAACATAAGATAAGGGTTTTCACTTTTATGTAACTCCGCGGATATTCACTGCGTTTTATAGAAGATTTGGTGAAGTGTTTGATGGAGGGCATTTTTTGGACACCCTGTGTATATGTATCCGTATTTTCGCGACCAACCTTAAAACATCGGCTTATCTTAGTTGCGAAACATTTCATGTAGGAACGATTATGTGAATGGCCATTGTTTAGTTCCTCTTGTATAAATTGTCCTATAGTTACTCCTTGATAGTGAAGTCATTCAGATCATCTAAGACTTCGTTCGAGTATGAAGGCATCAGAGAAGCAAAAGTAGTAGAAACTAAGGGGCCTTTTTGTATAGAGGCGAGCCAGCCCGGGTACTCTAGATGGCCCGCTTTAGCGAGATCGCGTGTCTGTGTTGATTTCTTCCTAAATTGTATCTCGTTTATGTTTCTTCTTAAATTATGCTTTGTGCTTATATGTGAATGGCGAGCCAGTCCTCTTAGCCGCGATCTCGCTTTGCGTAACCGAGATCTTGCAACTCGGTCTGGTTTTTTCCCATGTAAACACGATTCATCGAGGTAGCACGCCTACCCGGGCTGACAAGTTAAAGTTCCGTACATGCGACAGACTTTCTCTTTACAAGTATTTTTGGAACAACTTTGTCATTTCACAGGTCTCGTTTGCTTGTGTGTCGGTTATAAATAGACAGCTTTCTCGAAAAATTTGGATTCTGGGCTTCGTGGGAAAGTAAATGCAGTTTAGCCCGGTGATATCTGCAGAATTAGTCACCCCACGTCACGCACGCAAAAACGCACGCACTTTATTTGGCCTGATATCAGGTCTGCTCGGAAAACTGCACTCCGCTACATGTAGCGACCCCTGATGACACCATTATTACAACAGACTGGATCAGTGGTGGTGAATAAACACCGTGAGATAATATCGTCTTGTTGCAGCACCGACGTTGATTTCATTGTAATATAAAATGACCTGTTGAATTACACCTGTAGTTTTGATACCAACTTATTCTGTCACAGCTGTTTCTGTATCGCAGATGTTCTAACAGAGTGCAGCGGTTCTGTGAAGTACTTGCAAGTATCGGTCTGTTGTATTAGACAGACGTCTTAAGTCTGTTGGTTAGCACTATATCAGTTTGATAGCACAAAAAGTTGAAAGGTTAGTAGACTACCGAATTTATGATAAAGAATTCTAACGTTTCGAGCTATGGCCCTTGAGAATTTTTTTCACTCTGACGAAGGGCCATAGCTCGAAACGTTAGAATTCTTTATCATAAATTGGGCAGTCTACCAACCTTTTAACGTTCTGTGCCGTTTTATACTGCCTACGCAACATCCTATTTTTGTATCATTATCAGTTTGATATCTTGGTTTGTCAGTGGTGTACCAGTTTGATATAACAGACCGACACAGGCATGTTATTCACAGAACTGTTGCAGTCTGTGAGTACGGATGCGATAAAGTAATTGGTCTGACGGAATATGCAGTTACATGTTGGTATCCACTCTACAGGCTTGATGCAATGAGTCGTGCTGTATTTCAGAGCAAAACACAAATATTAATATTGACAGCTGAACACAAATGTTCATGTGGGAGCTTGGAGTATGCCAGACGACCAGCGAACGTTCGTGAAGCTGATGATCTCAGAAAAAACGATTTCTGGGCCTTAGACGAGAATCGAACCCACAACCTTCCGATGATCGGCGAGACGCCCTAACCATTGAATTACCAAGACTCAGATAGGTCATTGGTAGCTCAAGGGTCAGAGCGTCTCACTGGTCATCAGAAGGTTGCAGGTTCGATTCCTGTCTTGGGCTCGGAAATCGTTTTTCTGAGGTCATCAACTTGACGAACGTTCGCTGCTCGTCGCAAGTATCAATGTTTGACTATGTTGTCTTCTACTACTTGTCAATCAGTGCTGATACAGTCTGCTGCCATCATGCTGTCTGAAGGGGTCGGTACAGTTTTCTGAACAGACCTGACGTCAGGCCTGATAAAGTGTGGGCAGTTTTGCGTGTGTGGAGGGGATAGTCGTTCTCATGTAAACACGGGATGAAAGTCAGCTGGACTAAAGATACATTTACACACTACGATTAATCGGGTAGATTTCTGGTTTAGGTGCATGGTAATGAGCAAAAAGCAAGCTAATTTGAGCCCAAGGAGCGTTCTGTTGACTGCTTCACGACTTAACATGCACCGAAGCCAGAAATTGGCCCAATTACTCGCAGTGTGTAAACCCAGCTTGAGCGGGCCAGTTCGTGTACCCGGGCTGGCTCGCTCCATACAAACTTAACAGCTCTTAAGTTAGAATAAGTCATAACAGCAATGGTTTTTGTGAGAAAAACCTGATTTTGAGCTCGAATGATAAATGGAAATACGTTTTTCTAAATAAACAAGCTTGACATACGTTCACTTATCATTTTCAATCATCATACGTATCATTCAATGTTTCCACGGCACAATCCTGAAAACTGCCTTGTGCCCCAGCTGAGAAGACGGCTGTTATGTTGAGGGACGCAAACCAGTACATTTATTAAGAAGTTAGTTTCGTCTCCTGTCTTAAGCTATAAGAATATGGAGTGCAGAAATCAACTTTCGTATGCATTTTGAATCAATTAAACTATCGGCTTTACTCAAAATAAGACGCCGACATGGACGCCCTTTTGAAGATCTGTCCACCCAAAATATCCCAGAATGCCTAGCAGTTCAAGCTGGCGGTCAGTCTCTCCGAAGTTTCTGGAGTGGTCAGTATCAGTGGAATGCTCAATATAGGTGAAATACTCATACAGCCATAAAAGTTAAGCTACAGAAAATTACGTTTTTGGAGTACCAAGATGGCCGTCATGCCCGTTTTAAGGATTCAAAGTTGTTGAAATTTTAGATCGCGTGTTAGACTACGTCTCAGCAGTGATATCAATTGCATTTTGTCCATGAATTATTAACTAGTGTGGAAAGTGGGGTTCCTTAAAGTCTTGAATAACAACATTAAACATGTATCAGCGTATTTTTTTATGTGTTCCAACCACCAAGAACACGCGCGATTGCTTAATTATGCTGAAGAATATTGTTGAGAAAATGATGAACATTATTGTCGATTCATTAATGTTTGTCACGCATGCTAACAATGTTTTTCTCATGGATGGGAAAATAATTTTCCCTCACGAACATTCCTCATGATTTTATCTGTTTTAAGTATTTAAAAAAATCAAAAACTTTTTCTCTTTAAGTTTCCATCTCTATATTGGCATCTGGTCGTGTGCTGACAAAGCTATTTCGAACATTTTCTTCCGTTTCGTGAACGTTTGTTAAACATTTTAATGGTCAATGTCCTGAATACAGGACACTTGTGTCTCAGTTTAATTTTTGCATTCCTCACCGACTTCTCCTTTGTTTTTGGACATGAAAGCTCGTAACTATCGCTGATAAAGAGTCAAGCCCTCACGCTCCACGCAAAACGGTCCTGTGTTTCACATCAACTTGTAAAAAGCAAAAAAATCTCTGGGGATTGCCGAAACTTGGAACAGAGAACACCCACATTTCGAGGGAAGGCTCTTTTTCGGAGTGGAACGTGAAGTGATATAAAAAATTGGGTGATGAAAAACGAAGGGCTCGAAATGACAGTGTTTTCTGTTCAAATCGTCGGCTGTCCCCAGACCTTTTTGGCTTTTAAAGTAAATGGTTTGAACCTGGGAGAATCGTGACATGTTTGTGGAAGTTGATCGTCCAGGTTAGTGTAGTCTTGAGAAAAACTGTTGGTGGAAGTGACGGATGTTTCGACGGCCTTAGCGGCGGTCATCTTGGAAGTCAAGAGAAAAATATACAAATACAGGTGAACGGATACAAATACAGGAGAATCTGACTTTTACTCTCCTCTTGACTCTGAAGATGACCGCCGCTAAGGCCGTCGAAACGTCAGTCACTTGCACCAACAGTCTTTTCCAAGACTACACTAACCTGGACGATCAACCTTTTGGCGTTTTATGACACGCTATACAACACAACATTCTGCTTTTTGCTACATCAACGGTTGTGCACATTAATGAGACGGAAAAAGGAATAACGTTTATTAGTGTATATTTTCAACTCAGTACTACACCGACAGCTTAAATGCTCGTCTTTTATTTACATGGACAATTGCATTCACATAATTTTTATTACAGATTTTGAAATTAGAAGAGCTATCGAGTATGTTAGACAGTTTTTGAAGGGATCAATGAAAGGTATGACCAATAATTGTTTTTTGTCGTAATCAATTTAACTTGACAAAATACATCCATAACGCTGCTTCTTAACTATGAATTTCGGTGTGAGTTCAGTTTGTGTGATGAAGTCTCTTTCCTTTTTTCGGGCAAGCCCGAACTTCGAACAATGCAGTTAAAGGTGCATTAATTTTATCTTGGTTAAACGTTTTGCTGTCGTCATGTTCACACTCGCTGCGCAGCAAATTAATGTTCTTTATTAGCTGATCTCACTCAGCAAACCCTGTGTTTGCGAACGCTGTGGAAGATTTCGTTCTTTCTTCGCGTATTGGCTTCCGCTATTTTCTGTCCTCTAGCCCGTCTGCCCCCTTTGTCTTGCCTTGGTCGCGGTACGGTATTTTGTACGGTTTTTTGTACGGTTTTGTGTACGGTTTGGTCGTACCTAAATATTGAAAGAAAACACTTAGTTAAAATGGCAGATCACTTCCGTTTTTCAGGTAAAAGGAAACGGTAGTCAAAGTGAGGGGGGAATGGAAGACCATAAAACCTTTGAGTATTTCCAAAGGTCATATCATTGCACTAGCCGTAATTTGTCGCTCTGGTGCTTGGAAATTCGAGGAAAAAAATTCAGTTGAGATCTGAACGGAATGAAGTTAGCTTCTTGGAAATATTTTGGAAATTGCTTAAAAAACAAAAGGTCGCCTAGAAAATCAGGCGAGTGCTCGAAAACACTGTAGTGCGCTTTCTCAAGCTTGAATACTCAGAAATTTTTGGGCACACCACAGAACCGAAGCCGTGGTCTTCCGACGGTTAGTGACACACTTTAACCATTGGGGATCACCAACTGCGTTAGTAGAGTGAAAGGTTCACGGATGAAGGTTCACTTTTTTTACGGATGAAACGGCGTACGGTTAAACTATAAAATTTTACGTTAAAGCGTAGTGGGTTGAATGTTTCCGAAAAGGGGGACGTCCAAAGAATATCTGTCCGATATAACCAACTTGTTAGCTGGACCTCTCCGATTTCTGGGCAATTTCTATAGTTTACCTTTTACTACGCGTTTGAAATGTTTTCACATTAAGAATATTTGCCATACGCTTATGAAACCAATGGTACTTCCGTAATATGAGTTGAAGTAGAAAGCCAATAAATATTCAACAACAAAAGATGAATAAATGAATATTAAAAATGATTTTATTTACAAACCTTTTTGATCTACTCAATCATCTTCAAGTGACCATGGTCGAGTCGATCGAAAATTTTGGTAAATAAAATCATTTTTATACCTTTTATATTCATTTATATTATTACATGGAAAATTATATCCAGGCAAAAACATAAATGTATGATGTTGAAAACTCGCGCGAAATAGGAACTGACGGTTGAAAAGAGGATGGCGGGACCCTACGACGGGCCTTGTAGCGGCCTATGCTACATACAAAGAGCATTTGCAAATGTTGTTCGTCAGAGAAGTCATCATATTCTTAACTGGAGAACCTGAGGAATGCTTGATAGTAATATAAGGATATACGTTCGTTCATTGGCTTTTCCTCTTCGATATACCCATATGCAAAACTGCGAGTCTTGGTAAGCTATGTCCATGCTCAGGAATTTACAGCATTTACGGTCCGTTATTAGTGTCTTAAAATTTCTAATAGCTGTCAATATATCATTAACTTGTGTCTTCAGTAATAAAAAAGCCTTGGTAAGAATAGATCTATTAATTGACTTTTAGGAGTTTGTATTAAATGAACAAGAAAGCCCTTTACCTTTCCTAGTTCTCGTTTGATTTGCTGTCCGTCTTAAGGAATGTTGCACTCGTTTTTGACTTCTGAGCAATGTCGGTCCAAAACCTTCCGCAGAAGGGAGAAGAAAGAAAACAAGACTCAAAGCCAGCAAGAGTAAAAAACTCAGTTTGCAAAGTTTCATTTTGTTGTAATAGCTTGAAAAATAAACCTTTGGCTGTGTCTAGAAAACTCTTCGATTAGACCAACCACGTCAATTTTGGGCGTCGTTCCTTAAATCTGCCACTCGAACTACTGAAACCATGAATCCATTGGCCTTTTATATACACTGTCTTGTAATATTACACCCAGCCGAAGAATTCTTTTTTTGGATCACTCCGAAAAAAATCACAGTAAGGTTCCGACAAATTTCACATATCCACGCCGAAGTTGTTTTTGGATCAAAGCGGTCTTCTAGACTATTTTTAAGGCGGCAAAATTAAGCTCATAACATTCGCTTTATTCCCTCCTTAATTAAATTCCAGTGGCTAGTTTATCTTAAAAGGTAAAGGAAAAATGATAAAGCCGTTATCTTGTTAGTATTTACGAAGTTATAAACTAATTAGTGGTCGAAGTCCTCCGCAACATCTAATACGACCTCGTGTTTTGGCTCATCGGCATGCAAATTCATCGGGACAAAATACACATATTGGCTTGTTTTGTTTTTTGTTGTTTTTTTTTTCAATCTAATAATGTATATGGATATCACTAGCTGCGGATGAATAAGAGCTAACTATATGAATGAATACAGCCGCGGCTAAAATAAATTACGAACGATTCCTTTTTATATTAGTATTTTCGGGACCTAGCTAAAAAACTGCGGCTTAATTTGGTTGCGAACAAGTTCATGGCGAAACAATTATTCGAGTATTCATGGTTTATTTAATGTCGTATAAATTGTCCTACAGTTACTCGTGGATGGTAAGGTCATTCAGTCAGATCTAACGACGGACGTTCTTTGAAAATGAAAGTATGAAATGATTCAGAGAGACAAAAGTAGTTTACAAGAGACAAAGATGAAATGACAGTCATAAGTTCAATGATTTTGTTATACATTTGAAGATGTCCCTTGAGCTATTTTAGTCTGACAAAATTTCTCAACCTTATGCCTAATTTACACGAGCAAGTTTTCTTGGCAAGTTTATTGCCAAGCAGATGTTGCTCGTATACATGGTAAACAATTTTTCTTTGCCAAATGCGCCTTGACAAGTTTACTTTCCCGGTGTGAACGGGTTAACTATTTCTTTTTAACAAATTGTTTCCCTTGACAAACTTATTACTCAGTTGCTCACCGTCTTTGAACTCCTTCGCAGTTTTGCATAAGAACGCTCAGGACAAGACGCATGGAACCAATCCTGAAGAAACAACAACTCCTAGCGTGTGACTTAGGTGCCTGAAATAAAGAACCTGGGTATGAGATTTCGTAGTCCCTCGTCACATTTACCTTGACGTGCCGTTCACATGGGCAAGCTGAACACTTGGCAAGTTTTTCCTTGACGAATCTCGCATGCTGAAAAGCTGGCGTGCCAGCTTTTTAACATACAAGGTGACTTATCAGGGAAAAACGTTTTCATTTTTCCTCGTACACACGGACAAATAGAATTTGTCAACCAGAAACATATCAAAGAACTGAATTTTCTCGTGTAAACTACACTGTAGACGAGAGTCGAACCCTATAACCTTCGACAAGTTATCTCAGTATAAAACAGCAGCTCAAGGAAAATCGTCAAATGTGTCTCTCTTCCGAGCTACCAAATTCACACAAATATTTCAGACGAAGATTTTTGAAAAATGTCTCAAATTACAGATTTCAAATAGGAGCATAAGGATGTGCAGGAATTAGAATGTAAAACACAAAGTTTTCTGCTTGTGGGAGCTTGGTGTATTGTAGACGACATGCGGACGTTCGTCACGATAAACAATTTTTGAACCCCGGACGAGAATTGCCATAACCTCCTGATGACCAGTGAGACGCTCTAACCATTGAGCTACCAAAACATAGATTACCTGCACCTTTGCTCACCATCTGAGTCTTCGTATAGCCCAATGGTCAGACTGTCAGAGTATCTCACCGGTCATCAGAAGGTTGCGGGTTCGATTCCCGTCTGGGGCTCAGAAATCGTTTTTCTAAAATTACGAGCATGACAAACAATCCCATGTCCTCTGATATGCATGTACAGTCTCATGGACATGATATGGCACAAATTATATAAATCAAATACAAAATGAGTTTCCCGAAAAGCTGATAACTACTATGTGTAAGCCGATTAAGTGTCATATATAACTTTCCCGAAATCAACACTACAGTTCATTTGAAGAAAACTTTACACAAAGAAAATCATTACCGAGACGTAGTTTGGAAATGTGTTCTTGATTAGAATACACTTTCGACTACTTTACACCCGATTTTCTCTTTAATAGGAATCATGTACTCGAAAGTCGTGTTTGATCTGATTTCCAAACACAATGAAGTTGAATTTTGAATTAATTTCCCAAGACATTGAAGTTGGTTAAAAAACTCAACAATCTCCTCGTTTTTCAACTGACGTCTTGGGGTTGGGAAATCAGATCAAATACTCCTTATGTAAGATATATTACACAATACACATAAAACGAACACATTACCAGATTTTCGGTCAGACAACTTATCAGATAGAAATTGGCGTGTCTCATAATCTGACGACTGGTGGCATTTCATTCTAAATGAATGAAAGGTGTTAGAATTACCCAATTTTATAGCCAAAAATAGCTAAACTAGTAAGAATAGAACAGAACTTCGCAACTGAAGGGAAAATATGAAGATCTGGGTGAGTCAATGCCTAGGATAAATATTCCGAGTAGTATAAATTAATCCAGAGCGTATATAGAAACCCAAAGGGATTTGTAACTGGATTGGACATATCTTAATTTCAGTTTTGTTCGACTTCTGCTTCTGATTAAGCTACTGTGCAGTAAAGAGCCGAGTGTAGTAAATGTTAAAACTGGCACAGAAAGCATTTGTTATCATACATACTGCTTGTATTGAGCATTCTAAAACTGGTTAACAGTTCATGAGGAAAATTCAAAAGAAATTAAGGTTTATTCAATGTATTTATACTCCGATACAGAACTGATTAAATAAACACCAGTTCCGTATCACATTCACAGACACTAGTGTCTTTATCAACAAGTTTTGCATCGGCTTTCCCACACTCTAATTGGAATTTTACGGTAATATATAACTTGTTTTAAGTTTTCTTTCTACTCAATATTAATGTCAAATGTAGTAATGTGGGACGTTTCAGAAGTCATTTACAAAATTCGTGTCCGTTCTGTATACAGACATAGTCACACGGCTTCGCCACGTGACTATACAAAGGTGACTCATTTCGTAAATAGTACTATACCACTGGCTAATAATTCATGAGGAAAATTCAAAAGAAATTAAGGTTTAATCGGTTTCTGTGTGCCATGATCCATAACTGATCACATAAATGTCAGTTCTGTATCACATTTACAAACACCAGTGTCTGTATCAACCAGTCATGCATCAGTTCCCGCACACTCAAATTGAACTTTTAACTTGTTTCAACTTTTCTTTCTACCAAATATTAATCTATAATGTAGTAATAACGGACGTTTTATCAGTAGTTTACAAAATTTGTGTCCGTTCTGGATCGGGATATAAAGACACGGAGCTTCGCTTCGTGTCTGTATATCCCGATACAGAACGGCCACTCATTTTGTAAACATTGCTAATTGAGCGATGCAGCGCATGGCGTAATACGATTCAAGCTAAGTTCAACCAGTGACTAAGGAAGGGTGAGACTATTGGAAGGTCGAGATTAAAAAGTTCCTTTACATAAATAAGATAATTTTTTGACTTTAATCACGTTCTTGAGCGATCCTGGCACTATGAGGGTCATAAAAATATGCTCGCTTACTACCAAGAAACTTCGTGCAGCTCTTCAAGTGATTATCAGTGTTTAGTGAGAGGATTGACCGCTCGGGGAAGCTGGAAAGAGTAAAATGTGGCTAATTGGTTGAAGTTGGTGCCTGTGTTGCCAACTGTGAATCAGTACTTCATTATTTGCTTGAATTTCGTTGATATTCTGCTTTCAGGTTGTTCTCACTCTCAGCTGCTGCACAATTTTATGGCGATAGCTGGTATCTTTTGCCCAATTTGCAAGAAGTGCAAATATTTTTGTTGGTTAATCTGATTTGAATATCGATTTAAATATATCTTTGAAGTATGCGCAAAATATATGATATATCAAGCAAACTGAAGGCTTTTTTAGAAATCAGTGAGAGTCCGCAAACTAAACCAGCTTTTATCGCTTCTTTTTTCTATCTTTATGCGTTGTTACTTGTCATTTGTCTGCTCCATGTATCGATAATGAAACGTAAGCCTCTTTATTAAAGCTGTGTGTTCTGAGGGAAACGTTAAGAATATATCTGTTTAAACAGAAAAAAGAACGGTCGTTTGTTTTTCACTTTTTTGATATTCTTCTAAGTTCTTTCGCTGTAAGTCCTGATATTTTTCGATTTTTTCCACTTCTTTATCTTCTCCCTTCTGCTATCATATTGTATTACATAATCTATTCTTTGGCAACGATTATTTTCCTTATCAAAAACAGACGTGTAATATCTTCTTGCTTCTATTACCTTCTCTGTTTGTATCGAGATATCCCATAACATTTTAGA
>JBAHVQ010048174.1:0-28981 GCA_036872915.1 Nanipora kamurai | reverse complement strand
CATTATTTAGTCCCAGTGGCCTGTGTATTTCTTGATTTTCTTGTTAAATTGAAGAAGTCATAGCTGGTTGTTCTGCTCTTAATTGGTTACTATGATTACTAGGTTTTAAGGAAATAGAAAGTTCATCGCTACTAGACACCAATATAGAAGAAGTTATACAGAAACTAACGTTAAACGCCCTCAATATCCAATGATTAGCAATCTTAAGGGAGCTTCATATATAGTTGCAAGCTCTGAGACTGTAATCGTGAGTTTAGTAGGTTGGTCGTTTTATTTAGGTGTAGTTAGGAGTTCGACACCCTCAATCATGTTTTCATTGGTTGGTTTTTGGAGTACATAAGTGCGTCAGATCGAATTGGAAGCCTGAAATCCCAAGGTTCGCCTATAACATTGATCCGAATCCGATCAGATCCGAGAAATTCCGAACATCTATGTAACTGTAAACGTCACTTGGCAATGTTGTCCCAGAATTAATATTCTATATACACGATGGCCTATTCAGTACATTATTATTAGACAACAAGCCGGTTTGATACTTTGACTTCTCAGAAGGAGAAGTGCTTTTCTAAATTTCTAGTATACATTAGTTGTTGAAAACTGCACCTGAATCACGCAGTAAGACGAAGATGACAAGTCACCACAGCTATTGCATAAACTAAATTGTACTGAGCTTTCGCGCTTATTTATTTACGGTTCCGCGTAAGTTTTTGGCGGTGATCCTAAAGTGTATTGAGGTGATGTTAAGTTTAATTAACGCCAGGAAGTTTTAATAACATAAATTGTGTCATGATACACCCACAATTCTCTCGTTTACCTGGCAGTTAAGCTTCCATTTGGTGTACGTTACACGTTTTTCGCACATTAATACCAGAATTTCTGCTGCTTTGTAGCTCGTCCTAAGTTCCTGGGTATCAAAGTGCTGGACAACTATGACATTGAACGGATTATACCTTACATCGATTGGAAGCCTTTCTTTGACGTTTGGCAACTGCGTGGGAAATATCCCAATCGCGGATATCCCAAGATTTTTCGCGACAAAGCTGTTGGTAAGTGCGTGCTCAAATACTACAGGTTCATTTTATTCTTATACTCTTATTATTATTATTACTATTATTATTATGTTGATCTCACGGTTTTTACCGGTACAGTTCGCTATTCAGTTACAACCTGTAGCCATTAATAGCAAAATGTCTGTCCAACACTTTAGTCAATTTCAGAATCATCCTCAGGGTAATATGAAATGAGAAATTCACATTAAACCTACACTGCTGAAGTCAACTGAAAAAGTTGACTCGAGCGGGATTTGAACTCGCACCTTCCGGAAGCCGGTCCGCCACTCTACCTGTTGAGCTGTCGAGTCTACAGGGATTGGAGGCGAGTTAGGCCCGTTTTAACTTGATTTGTCTCATGGCCAACATCACTTCTCTTTCAATATTCGAAGATAAAGAGGTGAATTTATCATTTCATATTACCCTGAGGATGAAGCGTTGTTTTGCATCGTTTGTAAACAAAATTTCGAAGTTGTTTACATATCACCAAGAAAGGTATGTTGGTTAATTTTCTGGCGCATGGAAGATATGTGAGCTGTTAGCGAAGGAAGTTTGTTTTTTGAACGATTCACTATCATTGATTTAACGCTTATGTAATTTTTCTAGATAAATGTTTCATAGCTTAAGTAGAAGAATGAACTCGGGTGGAGAATAATGATGTCAGATGTTACTCCGAGTGAGGAACCATACCGGTAAGATCATTTCGCGACCAGCTCCACTTGACCTGTAGCTCAGTTGGTAGAGTGTCGGACTAGTGCACCGAAGGTCGCGGGTTCGAATCCCGGCCGGGCCAAGTAGGGTTTTCTCTACTTGTTCGGTATGGTTCGTCACTCGGAGTAGCAACAAACATCGTAAATGTTTCGTTTATGTAATAAAACAATTATGGCATTTGCTATTGTTATGTATGACCTCGTAGCTACTCGGTGCTTCGCACGTCGTTGGGTATATGAGCTTATGTACGATACGATCTCGTGGTATAATTATTATTTAATTGTACATTGAAAGGGGACGCCAATGAATAAGGTATTTTAAGATTACTATTGGTATGCTTCAATTTGAGGCTGCTGTTCTCTTTTGGGTTATGGAGAACCTTCGTGGCAGTTCGGCATATGTCGAACTTAGCGTGTACTGTAATCATTGACTGTCCCTAAGGGTGAAGGTCGTAGGCCTTCAGCTCCAAACGATGGGAGTCTGAGGCCTTGACTCGTTATTATAGCATTTTTTTATGTATGTTTTTATATGAAGGTGAAGAAGCAAAGCGTGTGTTTAACGATGCTCAAGCCATGTTAAAGAAAGTCGTAGACGAGAAGTTGTTCCGAGCCACCGCTGAAATTGCCTTTTTCCCTGCGAACAGTGTTGGCGACGATATCCATTTGTTTAAGCACGACGAACAGCGTAATGAAGACCCAATGGCGATGTTTTATGGCCTTAGACAACAAGCGGAAAAAGAGCCTGGTGTTGATGATCCTTATGTTTGTTTGTCGGATTTCGTTGCACCTTTGGAGACTGGCATCAAGGATTATGTCGGGTGCTTTGCATCGTCGTGTTTTGGCGCTGACGAGCTGGCTGACCAGTAAGTTTCGACTGTAAACAAGACCATAGTAGTGAAACAGAATATCTGCATTGTAGTTTAACTCTTTGCCGGCAGCATCAGATTTCTATTATTCTACTTTGACTAACGTCAGACGATTTTACTCTTCCTAACGTCAGACGATTTACTCTGGCTAACGCCACACGATTTTACTGTAGCTAACATCAGACGATTTTACTCCGACTAACGCCAAACGATTTTCCTCTGGCTAACGTCGGACGATTTTACACGAGCTCGGTCTAACTCGGTTGGTCAGAACACATAAAGTAGTCTTGGTTTCGGATCACCACGGTTTCGATTGCTTTGCTCACCTTAATTGCAATGGATGGACGAGTGATGCAACGGATAGATAGATGAACGGACGAATGGGTGGACGGATGGACCAGGTTGTTTTATCGATTTCGGGTGGTGATATACGACATACGAACGGACATTCGTGTATTGTGAAGTACTTCGTACGTTTGTTCACTAGTACTTAGCCAAGGCCAAATCCGAGATCTAAGCGTAAGCCTAAAATTAAAACGAAGCCTAAGCCGAAGCCTTACCCTTGTCCTACTACTAGTTCTCCGTTGAAATACTAACTCCCTGAAAAACTGGTCTCACAGCTGCGTCAGAAACCCATATCCCACCTAAGGTATTTATTCTGTATTAAAAACAATAAACATCACCTGTTCTTCACTTTTGCCAGTTACGAAGCTGCTTTAGATGACTACAGTGTTATTATGGTTAAAGCTCTCGCAGATCGACTCGCAGAGGTAATTTTCATCAAAAGTATTTGAGAAACTTTGGTGCCTTATGAGATTTAGGACCTGTTTAAATGAGGTCGGATCGAAATCTCGACCCGTTTCAAAGTCAAGTCAGTCCTGCATCTTGATCCGAGAAATTTTTCGATCCGCTTTGACTAAGTCAATCCGCTTCATGTAAACAATAAAGTTACATTTAACTCGATTGGATAGAAAACTAATTGATATAATTTCATGGGATTCAGATTTTGTTGAATTCAGATTTTTTTATCCGGCCTCATGTAATTAGCCTCTTAGTTGAATAATTTCTTTTCTGGTCTTGACAAGGCATTGGCTGAAGAATTACATGAGCGAGTTCGAAAGGAATTCTGGGCTTACAGTGAGGAAAATCTAGAAGCTGAGGATTTACACAAAATCAAATACCAGGTACTCAGTTGTTTGCCGTTTTATGTGTGTGCGTTTATGAGTTAAAATGGATAAATCAACCATATAATTAGTAACTAGTGATAGGTAATACCAAAAGTATCGACTTACCTCAACATATAGGTAAATACTTTATCTTTGATCCCAGGACTATATTGTTTGGGATTTTTCTCCGTTTGGCATCACTACATATAAGTTGATTATTTCAATTTACCGTCAGGCATTGAGACTCACCAATTGTCTTTAGTTGTGATTATTTTGGTTGTGTAAACGAAAGAATCGTTATCTCGATCTGCCTAGTATTAAGTTGATCAGACATTTTATTGTGAGTCAGGTACTTGGCTGTTGATAAGATATTCTGCTGTTACTCCATGGTAATGATATTAAGAATAATGATAACTGTATCTTCGTAAGGGTTTGTTTGGACTTTTTATCTTTTTGTCTACAAAGTTGGGAACATGAACATTACTCAGTATTTCGTGTCTTACTGCTATTGCCGATTTGAGGATTATGACAGCAGTGTATTTAAAGCAGTTTATTAGTTCTAAACGAACAAGTGTATCAAAGTGTTTTTCTTAATTAGTTCTGCCAATTGCCGTAAAGTACCTCTGTTCATTTCATAAAAATGTGAGAGCTTGAAGTCGATGAATCACGAGTTACTAAGGGGAAAAAGGGTTGTGATAAACAACGATACTGACCAACACTGCCTCCAACAGCTAAGTTCATGTGGTCGTAGCCTCAAGGTCGTACCGTGCCGGGTGTATGTGAGATACATCTCCCCCCTTTTTCAGTACTACCGTTAAAATGAAGGGTCATTAAAGCTGTCGGTGAATTGAGCATCTATATCCATCGGTAAAATGGACAATTAAAACAAATGTATGAACATAAATTCCCCATCTGCACGACGTGTTTGCTGGCTGGCCGTATAATTTAACATTATATCGGATGTGAACTATCATACGGATTTGAACTATCATACGGATGTGAACTATCAGACCAACCAAAAATGTTTATCTTGAGGGTTTATTTGTGCCGAGTGGAAAAAGAACCAATAATACCGCCTGACGTCGATTGAAAACAGTAGGGACATTAAGAAGGACGTCGTCCACTTGAACGACGACGTCATTTTACATTTCAGCATTTAAGGAACGTACGGTTGATTGACTTACCTACGGCTAACCAAAAGGGTTGGGAAACTGCCGGAACTTAAGTGTAGCGAAACTAACGTTTCAAGCGAAGGCCCTTCGTTGGAGTGAAACGTAAAAAGTCAGCAAACCTCGGAGGTGTTTTTATAGAGAGAAAAAAATCATGTTAAAAAAGAGGATCAATAGGATTCAAAAACCGATAACAAACTAATCAATGAGATGTAAACGATGGATAGTCATTCGCTTTTTTAAAACGTCGATCAGTTAACCGAAAACGGCAGGACCCGGCAGAAGCTCCAAGGGACTGGTAATACGCAAAAGGTACTATGCAAAAAGTTAAAACCAAAGAAAACCCAACGGAATAAGCGATGTAGATCGTCAAAAGGTTTGAGAAACTGACGTTTCGAGCGAAGGCCCTTCGACAAAGGGCCGAGGAAGGGCCTTCGCTCGAAACGTCAGTTTAAGCATTCTTAAGTTCCGGCAGTTTCTCAAACCTTTTGACTATCTACATAGCTGTTCAATACTGCCGACGCAGCACTCGAATTTTTATGTCATTGTTTGCAATGAGTGATGTCTTTTTATTCGCCTATGTTAGACAAATCATTAGCTTGTCAAGGGATAAATGACGTAAACCAAAATAAAATCCGAAGGAATAAAAGAGATGCGTTCATTGATTCCATGAAGATAAATGGTTCCAAGTTTGAAAAGAAGACGTCTTTCCTGTCCCTAGCGCCTTTCGTTAATCCCGAAAATCTGTGAGATGGCACAGACTTTCAATATTTCGTATTGTACTTTTATATCATTGTTGGGTTAATTGACTACCGTACTTGATACTTGTGGCACGCTTTATGACATCCAAAGCGTTCCAGTTCTCCCAGAACGACTGTTGTAGGCTTAAGTTAAAGTCAATCTAAAGCTTTAGTATTTGCCTCTCATCGAGCTAACCTCATCCTAAAGATTGAAGATACTCTCAGTGGTGTTGTATATGCAACGAGGAGGAAGTTGAGAATAGCCTGGCGACCGAAAATGATTCAATTTGCTTGTTTTACATGAAGAATTCTTTTTTTTAAAGGACGTCGTTGTTTAAGCTGACGTCGTAGATCTTAAGCTCCCTATGTATTGGTTGGTGAAACGAAGACCTTACGCACACCTCACTCAGGACGACCACGGTACACCACTACCTAGGCTACCATTTCGAATGGACTTACCATCCTTGAAATTTAGGCTTTTCCTTCCATTAGCTTTTCAACTCTAAAGGGTAATTTTTTCGAATGTCTGTAATAATTTATCCATGTTTAATTTAGGGAATACGACCTGCTCCAGGTTACCCGAGTCAACCAGATCACACGGAAAAGCTAACAATGTGGAATGTGATGGATTGTCAAAATCAAACAGGCATTAGCCTTACAGAATCATTGGCAATGACTCCTGCATCATCCGTTTGTGCAATTTACTTTGCACATCCTCAATCCTATTACTTTGCCGTAGGAAAAATTACAAAAGAACAGGTAATATTTTAAAACTGCGCATGCTCCTCAAGCTTGTAAACTCAAAACGTTTTCTGAGCCTCTGACGTTAATCGAACATGGGTAAGATACTCTAACCATTGAGCTACATGGACTCAGATAGCAGAGCGAAGGTTACTACTGTATTGGTTCGTAGTTGCCATGTGTACTGATAACTGCAGTCTCGGGAAGTCATGTACTCCACATTGAATTAACAACATACTTTGTGTGTGTTTAGACTGAAATTGCGTTTACTATCTATACACACCAAGTTACTGTACACATGCCGGCGCAACTTCTGCCAATATAATTAAAGTGATATTTATTCACCCTCGAATTTATTTAGTTTAGAAGACACGAGTTTAAAAGATTATAACGGATCGTAAAGACCAACTCCACGGGGTCAAGCAATGTCTAGTTTTTGTGTGATACCACTTCTTACTTCCAACTTTTTGAATCCATCCCAAAGGACCTGCAATTCAAGTGTACAACGTCTATGTAAATGGGGTGGCAGTCCTACAAATCTAGATTCGACTAATGTAAAAACTTATTGCCCACCTTTATTTTGCAACATCGCTTCTAAGGTTTTAAATTTAAATAAAGCTAAATTTCATGTCAAAAGTTTAGCACTTAACCTCGTTCTAAAGGCGGGATTCACTACTGTTATTTTGTGTACTTTTCCCATCTAGGTTGAAGACTACACTTCCAGAAAGAATATCCCAAACATCGAAGAAATGGAAAGATGGTTGTCCCCTATTCTATCATACGAAAGAGAATGATGCTTATTATTCACCTAATAACAGGCGTTTTGCTTGGTCATTTGTCTCTCTTTTGCATTTGCCTTCCTTTCGAATTTTACGCTTGATTCAAGTTCACGCTATTTATACGCCACGCTTCATCAACTTGTATAAAATTAATTCTTTAAATGTATACAGGGTTTGATAATTCACGTGCTTACGTACCGGAGGTACGTCAGTATCACCATAGAGGTCATATATTAACTAGAGAGGGCGTGGTGCCGAAATGTCCTTCACCTGCAGGTAACAAATTGAAAGGCCGCCATCTTGGATAAATTGTGGGGCAAACCACTTCACTTTTGTCCGTTGCTTTCTTTTTTAAATAAAAAGAATACGAAACAATTAACGCGACTTTCTTTCCAATACATGAACCGTTCTTATTTAAGGGTGAATTTCGTTCTTTAACAAATTGAATGATGTTTTTTTTGAGTAAATTCTTGAACGAGAATTATGGGTAAACTCACGAACGTGAACTCTCGAAAAAACGGTAAAGAGCCTGGGGACAATCCATTTGCCCCCCAATTTATTCAAAATAGCACCTGACCTGTCAAGTTTTGTTGGCAAGAATGAGGGACACATGTCAGCTCTGGATCATGGATGAGGCTGCGACTTTCCCGTTCACCACATACATTTTCTCTTTGTTACTGGATGGCAAACTCACCCCAAGACTAGTTCCAGACTCTGCCCAAACCATGATGTGCCGATCCAGTCATGCGGACGTAAATTATACGTTTATGAGTGTTCTCAAAACGAACAAACTTCCCAAAGCTTTTGGGAAAGCATATTATGGAAGGTTTGAGGGTCGTAATCGGTGGATATGCGTGACTTTTGGGAGATTTTAGTGATGCGTGCGGGACAGCGGGAACGCCTTGAGTCTCCGGTTTGTACCAGCTCTAGTACGTGGCAATATTGATTGGAGC
Organism: Nanipora kamurai; assembly: GCA_036872915.1. NCBI lineage: Eukaryota > Metazoa > Cnidaria > Anthozoa > Scleralcyonacea > Helioporidae > Nanipora > Nanipora kamurai. The sequence goes on along the minus strand of JBAHVQ010048174.1, from coordinate 20,808 downwards.
ACTGCAGCTGAAGATTTTAAATTATCGAACCCTGGTATATAGCTGAAATCAGTAGGCTTAAGCCATTTTAATGATATACATAATAAAATGACATTACGAAAATGTGCAAAATGACTCGATACATTAAAAACATGGAAAAGCTCATCACGTATGCCAAGAGAATAAGGAGAACTTACTCTCCGATGAAAATCAACTCCTTGGTAACAGAGGATTTTCCTTTTCACGAGTAAAATCGTCTGGCACTAGCCAGAGTAAAATACTGAACTATGCAGTGGTCGCTAGTGACTGAATCAGGCATCAAGGAGTTAAAAGGAGTGTTATCTATTTGGGAGATATTAATAAAACAGTTGCCCTTAGGTTCGTCCATTCTTATTCTCCAAAACTTGCCCTTGTGTTTTGGTAGAACTGTGGAAACGCAGAAAATGTTTCCTATTCCGTGAGGAAACTGCTTGAGCTGCGCAGAAAAGTTCAATAATTCGCCATTTCGAAGGTGGCCTGGAGACCTGGTTACCAGAAAGCTAACAATGCATTACGGGACTTTTTAAGGACGAACTTTTTGTTAGAGACCATAAAAACAGTTTCTTTATGTACTAGAAACCTATTTCAGAGACGGCAAAAACTTTACGTACCACATCGCGTGTCGTTGAAGTGTTGGTTTGGAAAGATAGTAACTTTCTTCATTGAAAAAATGACAACCAAGAATCGGAAGGCGGTTTCTTCATACTTAAAGCTAATTTACCGTAATTATTGCCTGGAGGCAAGTTTGTGATAGGAAAAAATGGTTTGTTTTCTTTAAATTGCACTGCAGATTTTGTCATGACCTGCAGCTCACGAGGGTACGACAACCATACTGGTGTCACACAAAATACCCACGATTCGATCGAGATTCTTTGCCACCCACTCCAACTTGGCCGTCATGTTACGCCAAACCAAACGTAGTGATTGCATCAATAACCATGTTATGAGTTACCTTTTGCCGGTGGTGGATGCGGTTGCCAACGGTGCTGAAAATCACTTGGATGTGTACATATATATACACCAAACCATGTAAAACACAACTACTTAACAATTCCAATGAAGGTCCTGTTTTCTTGCTCATTTACTTTAGCAAAACCATTGGCCATTTTTTTTCTTTCACTACTAGTGATATATGAGCTGATAGCTTGCCTGTAACAAAACCAATCAGATTGCAGAATAGCTCGTATACATAAATATATGTCTAGTGGGTGGAGCACGCCGCCAAGTACTATACACGTATTGTACACCAAGTAATCAGCAGCCCGTCCCCTAGACAACCGGCCGCTGACTGAAAATAGAAGACATGCTACTGTCTGTTTTGTTAACTAAGTTATAAGAAGTTAGCTCTGTTCTCGTTCATTTTGTGAAAATCCTGGAAGATCATGGAACAGGGGCGTGCGACAGTGGTTCAACGTGCTTTTACGTCGGTGACAGAAACAGTTTTCCCCGGCTCGCGAGGCTTAAGAGAAATTTCTAGACGACGGATCCTTAACACGGGTATTTACACTACATTCTGTTCTTGCATGTTTTTATCATCGACCAAAATTCTATGTTTAATCCTACATTTTTCAGTTACCTGAATTCTAAAGAGTGTAGAGTAGGCTGTTTGATGGTAAACAATTACAAGTAAAGCCAGATAGATAAAGCCTGGTAAAGCCAATATGCAATGAGCTATGGGTGAAAGTCACAGAATTTTAGAGGTATTTGTGAATGGTTTTTAGAGATATGAACTGTCAAAGTGAGCTCATGCACCTTCATCAGACAGTCTGGATAGGTTTATTGAGTAAGCTAAGTTGATGTTTTACTTATGGAGTTTGGCAGGAATAGTACTGTATTAAACATATTATGGTAGACACAATAAAGGATCAGTATACATTTTATGTATGTTTTTTTCTTTTAGGAAGTGAATTAGTTTCTGACTTACCACTGCAAATGTGTTTGTATTTTAACACCCATTTCTCATTCTTCTGGTTTATTTCAAGTATAACAATGTTTGTTACCAAGGTATGTCTGTGTGTAGGTAAGTGCTGTTATTTGGATATATGAGTTGGCAACTTTAGGTCATTTATATGTGAGATTCAAAATAAGTCACCACTAATATATGCTGCAGCTAAAATTAGCTGCAAAAACACATTTAATTGGCTTGGCCATAAAGTTGTTCGTGACTCTTGTGATCTGCGGCTAACTTAAAGTGCCTATGAAGTGAAAATTTAATTGGTCTTGTTTGTAAGAACTCTTGAAATTATAAGAGAACACATTCTATGCTTTTTTGTATCTTATTTTGCTCTTGGGGTATTAAAATTTGTTTGATATGTAAATAACACCTGGCATATGTCACACAACATAATGACATGTTTGTGGAAGTTGATCGTCTAGGTTAATGTAGTCTAGTGTAATCAGTGTAGTTAGTGTGGTCAGGTTCAAACCATTTACAGCATAATGAGTTGTTGTAAAATAAGGAACATTGTTGAAGTAATTGAACCAAGTCAAAGAAACTGTAAGTGAGGGTATATTTGTGGGGTGATTTGATAGAATAATTCCAGTGATATGAACCGTTTGTCAATAACTCATTGTGCAGCACTTGTGACATTTGCAAGGTGTTATTTAAATGTTAAACAAATCTCAGTATCTCAGTAACAAAGTGCAATATGGAAAAAGTGTAGAAGATGTTCAAGAATAATTTCAAGAGTTCTTTCAAATAACACAATCTTAATTTTTGCTTCACAGACACTTCAAGGTGCAAAAGTACTCATATATAAATGCAGTAGTTGTAATTCCTTTTATTTTTCAATTTTCTCTTGTCCAAACTATTCTGCTATGAAGAGTTTTATTCTTCAACAAATGCCAGTTTCTAAGTGCAAAAAAAAAACAATTCTGGGGCATTTTGATTGAAAAATTGACTTCGTACTCCTAAAGATACAAGAAAAGTGGAACTTGGATTCATGCATAGTTTCTGATGAAAACAGCTTTGTTACTTTTTCTTTGATAGAAAATATATCTATTTAATATTGATAAGTTTTGAAAAAGAGTGTTAACTTTTACTAGTTAAGATTAATTAAATTAAATTGTCAGCAAAAATAAGTCCAAGAATCTTCCCAGAATTCACTATCTCTAAAGCAGAACATTTTATCAAAATAAACGGTTCTGCTTTCGAGATTGGATCAAAATAGGATCTATCAGTGACGGAAATTGAGGAAATTAAGGGTGCGTTCGATTGACCCTATTCTGGAATGAGAATACTTGGAATAAAGCAGAATGTCCATTCCATTGAACTGCTAGTATAACTCCAGAGTATTCAAAATAGCTATTCTGGAATATTCCGGAATATATTCTTATTCCGGAATTGGGTCAGTCGAACGCACCCTAAGTTAATCTTAACTACCAACCGTTTCAATTCGGGATTAACTCTTTCATTACCGTAGACAGACTCTGCTATTTCTCTCTGCCTTACACAAGAGTTTTCAATTTTGGCTGACGCCAGACGATTTTACTCGTCAAAGTTTGACGTCTGATAAAAAATGGTTGAAGAAAATGCCCTTCCTAATGATTCTACGCGACGACAGTGACGTATGATAGTGAATCGGTTAAGGATTATCTCCTTAACCCTGAACTGTCAGGCAAAATGTCATCGGAAACTGCGGATACTACTACCGGATAAATCGATTTTAGCTGATACCAGATTATGGTATTCCGAGTTGGTGTAGGAGAGATGTTTGACACCCAAGACTGAACGAACTCTGGTACGACTCTAACCATCCCCAAGAATAAATGACCCCTAGGTTAAGTGCACATGTAATAATTAAGTACCCAACTAACCCCAGCCCTCACTACCACCGTCTTTGTTGTATTTATAAATGTACATGTAGAATGAATTCCAAATCAAAGTTAAATGCTGTTCATGTTTACTTGCTTGTTGAATAACTTTAAAGGCCTATTACAAAATCGTTTCTATTTTATGATTATATAGTATGAATATCTGGCTTTTTATTACAAGTTCATCTTAATTGTTATTTACGGAATAATGGTGGTTGTTGAGGCAGTAAGGCTTTATTTGGGAAATCTAGGAAACCTCCACGAAAAGGTAAAGTTATTAATTACCTTTGTAGCTAATCAATATATAGTTTGTTAAAATTGCGCTAGTATAAGAGCTTGAAGATACTAAAACCCAAGACATAATATGAACGTTGACGTGTTGCAATTCTACTATGGGTAGTTCAACTCAACGATCAGTTCAGTTGCTGCTCCGCCGTAAAGGTGCGTTCACGTCAGCGGAATGGGACTGAGATTTGGCTGGTGTGAAAGCAACTGAACTGGATTCGAGTCCACCCGTTTGAGGTACTCTAAGAAAGGACTGAAGTTGGATTCGATCAAATGTGAATGCAGTTGGACTGGATTTAGACTTGAGAGAACTAATTTGGTTTAAATAAACTCGATATCTTCCTTTCTCTTTCCTGACGTAGCACTTTTACATGAAGTCCAAACCAATAATGTGAACACCTTTAGAGAGAGCACGTTACAGAATTTGGCTATCAATTTATTAACTAAACCCTTGTTGGTTAACTCTTCAATGATTTGAGCATTAGTTCTTCATGGGATAGGCAGTTAACCAGATGCCCTGATTTCAACCACGTAACGAGCCTTAAAACCGTAGAAAGTATCCCAAGGGCTGAAGCCTGCTGGAAACTTGTTAACCAGACTTGAACAAATTTCAAGTCCAAGGACTCCGGAACTAGATTTCATTTGTATAAAAGCAGAGTGCTATGTCGGCAGTATTGAATGAGTTGTAGAAAACTAAAAAGATTGCGAAACCTGCCGGAACTTAGGTGTAGAAAAACTGATGTGTCTAGCGAAGGCCCTTCGTCGGAGTGAAACGTCAAAAAAACGCTTTTGGTTTTCTAGATTTCAGTTAGCCTAGATGTAGGCGTCACAGTCCGAACGAAAGAAGTATATTTTTCATGAAAAAGAAAATCCGTCCACTCCTCATACTCGGCTTTCAAATGTTTCATAAATTACTATAGTCACTGACGTGGGAAAGGGAGTGAAAGAAAATCAACAATTTCAGGAAGTTATGATTAATGAATCTTCTTTGAACATGGCAACCACATCATTTCGTCTGAAGATTGTTTTTCATGGGACTGTTGTACTTGTAAAATAGCAAAATATAGAGAAACTGTACAGGTGTTATCAAAAATAATGGTCAACGTATTTACTGATGAAAGTAACGAAATCACGAAGAATTTCTGTTTACAAGAAAGATACGAAGTTTTTGAAAACAAGCTATTTAATTGTAGTTACAGTTGAAGAAATCCACATCGTGGCGCCCCGATACCCAAATTTCCTCCTTAAGCACAGTTTGTTGTTCCTTCTTAAGTCAAGACAATCCCGATTTTAGAGATTGAATAAGTGGCTGGAATAAATGGAAGCTTGAGTTTTCATTAACGCATTTATTAACTCCGGACAATCATGGGTATACCGGAGTAATTGTGTTAAAAAAGCTTACAAAACATCCTGGTTGCCCAAATTCTGGAATAATTACCCAAAAGCCCATAACCAGCGGACAATTTGATGACTTTTTTCGGATTACGTTTTATTCATTACCCGAAAAGATGCAGAAACAATAATTTTTGTCCACAATTTTGAAATGTTCAGCTGCAGCTTTACACCCCCCACTCCCTACCTTTATGAATAATTATCTGTTTTATGATCCGTGTTATGAACCGTGATTTTTTAAATCCATGGAACAAGGTTGAGGAGGATGAAATTTGATTAGGCTTTAAACCTGGTGACCTGGTTTAGAATACTGTATAAAAGTGGTAATATATTTCTGAATTTCCCGCTGTTCTGTTTCTAGGTTCCAGAACTGGCTGGTTTTTGGCTCCTTACTCTACTCCTGCAACTTCCGTTGACACTACTTCTGCTGTTCAATGAAGCTGTCATAATTTTGCCTTTAGAAAGGGCAGTACATATTGTATTGGCCGTCTTTGTAATTTTCGAAGTCATTCAGGGATATAGAGTGATCAACATGTTGACACAAAACCAAGTTTCGAAGTTTCATCTTCGCCAGTTGGAGGATTTTGTAGAATTGCAAGACATTCCTGCGGACACTGAAGAAACAAATGTAATGTTTAGACCTGAAAGATAATCCTCAAAATGATTATCCTTGCTAACACCGCACATGCATCGATCGTGAGCACTGTAACTTTCCCTGTAATGCTTGCATGTACTTAAAAGGTGTTTAAAAAGAAGACCCCATAAGCATATGATGCAAGCCATGTTACAGCGCCAAATTCCACGACGTAAGATGTTTGGTTTGTCGAGTTCCTCGTAGGAACTGATTTCGAAATGTGTTCCAAATTTTCTCAGCTAGTGTAGGAGGACTAAGTTCGAATGAGGCCGAATGCTGGTGTAGAAAAGTTGCTGTAGAAGACTTGATACAGAAAGAGAACATTACCCGAACTTGAAATGTGAGGAAGAAAATCCTTTCTTCCACGATTTGTTCGGTTATTTGAGTGTTTTCACGTTTATACGACATCTGCAAATAGTCATATTGATGATAGTGGAGTTTAATAATAGCAGACCAGCTTTAACAGCATGTTGTCAAGAGACATCTACTGTTTAGAGGTTAACTCTCATTTAGGCGACATGTACCGGTCACTTCGATTGTATTGATAATAAAAATTCAGCAGGAATAACATATTTTATGAAGCAAGTGTATATGGTTTTGAAAGGTGACACAGTGATTTGTCACTAAATTTCAAAGAAGTTACTCATTTTCATTGTAGTAGATAAAGTAGATAAAAAGGGTTTCCAAATACACTGTTAAAAAAAGCTGCAAATTTACCGTAAAATGTACTGGCAGCTGGGACACCAGAGAAAGTACTGTAAATTTACAGGCATTAATTAAATTACCAGTAAAATTACTGGTTTTCTTACAGTAAATGACACTGTAATTTGTAATTCCATCATGTCAAAAGTGAAGGTTTACTGTACTTTTTTTGAGAAAAAACGTGAAATGGTTTTTTTTGCAGTAAATAATACTGTAATTCATAATTACAGTATCTGAACAGTAACTTTTTCAGTGCCCTTTTCTGTAAAAATACAATTATTTTTGACAGTGTATGTCCATGGCGTCCTTGAGCAACCGTAATATAAATGAATATCACATAAAGGAAATACTTTAGTGGTTTGAATACATCGCAAGCGCAGTTTCGTCGGTATTCAGTGTCGTAGTTATCAGAACGAGAAACTTCGAATGTGGACTTCATGAGGACAAGAAAAAAAGTTTATCCGAAAACCAAAAGTTCGATAACATGTGGGATGGCGGTTTGTTTTGACTCAACAACTATGGAAGCGACATTCACCTGTTTTTGATTTAGATTGCTGAAAATGGACATCTAAAGGTTTCAAATGTGGAAATATTTATGAAAGATAAATTTATCCAAGCTACCAAGCGCGTTTCCATCTATGACCATAAAATGTCAGACGACTAGTGAACGTTCGTCAAGCTCGTCTCAGAAAAACGATTTCTGAGCCTTAGATGTGAATCGAATTCACAAACTTCTGATGACCGGTAAGACGCTCTAACCATTGAGCTAACCACGACTCAGTGGTTAGATAATTAAGATAGTATTATCTTAATCATAATTATCATCATATCGTGACTTCCGCTTAGGTAGTACATATGACGAACCTGCACCCTAGCTCACCATCTGAGTCGTGGCAGCTCCATAGAGCGTCTCATCGGTCATCAGAAGGTTGCGGTTTCGATTCGCGTCTAAGGCTCAGAAATCGTTTTTCTGAGATAACGAGTTTGACGAACGTTCACTGGTCGTCTGATATTTACCAAGCTCCCACAGGAACTAAATTTGTGTCCAGCATTAAGTATTGTTTTTTAACTCTGAGTGCGCTTTTGGTAACATTCCAATGCAATTACCATAGCAAGTACCATAAAATGTCTCGGCGAAGTTTCATCCCACACCAGTTGTCGAAGGAAGCGCGACATCCTTGAAGACAATCAGACGAACATTTGTGAACTGATACTTTTATTAACTTTTAAGTATATAAGAATGTGCTTAATGTGTTAGAAAATCGTATAACTTTCAGTGCAAAACTCCGAGGGAGTGAATGTTTACAGTTTCGAAACTATACGAGCCCGTAGGGCGCGTGGAATTTCAGCTCTTTGAAAATTCACGTACACATTTGAATTAATCGCACAGTGTACGAGAAATAGTAGCGTAACAATTTTTTTGTTTAAGGCGGGTGCAGATTTGACAATTTGGAGTGAATGAAATTCATAGCGCTGAGCGCAAGCGCTTTTGTGTGGAAATATAAATGCACCAGTGTAACATAAGTGCGATTTCTTTATGTCATTAGAAACAGGATTCATTTTGCCACTAATAATGGTCGATACCGAACTTACTAATATTTTCCATCATCCCATTTTGGGGGACGCGTAGGGGCGAGGCCTCCTGCCTTTTTACGTTACGCCATGGACTCGAATGTAAATCATACGAAATTTTGCCTACAATGCGAAAGCAAAAACTTCGCAGTTTCATTATATCAATGTGAGCTGACTCTGTAGACAAGCATTTTAGTTGGCTCCTGCGCGCCAACGACAAAGTTTTTACAATCAGAACTGAACAATTCACACAAACAATCCAGTAAATAATGGTCCATGCAAATAAAAACAATAGATTAGCTGGAGTTATTTCAACTTTTTGGCGCAAATTTTGTCTCGAAATTCTACTTGTTCCCAGAGCTCTTCTCTGCCGGGAATTTAGAGTTGAGGACTGGTGAGAGCGTATGTTTCTGGTTGACAAGAAGCGGGAATTTTTCAAAAGTAGAGTAGTACTTCAATATCACAGTCAATTTTATTTTTTTCCAACGACCTTCACCAAACATCTCCTAATGGACTTAAGCGAATGGGAGCTTAGTAAAGAAAATGTTCAACCTGTGAAGCAAGGAAGAAAGATCCCGAATCTGATGGCAGCACTGGCGCCAAACGGAGAAGATGCTCACTGGAAGCTTCAGAAGGAGAAACAGTATGTTTTGTTGGGCTTTGAGCATTGTTTTGACTTTGACCTGTGATTTTTTTTATTTTGTGATATTACTTCCAGAGCTTTTGAAGCCGAGATTCGAACCTATGATGGAGAGGATCCCTTGGGCGTTTGGAACAGGTATATGTATATCCCGTTGTCGATCAACTAGTAAATAAACGGTGTGTAGTCTACATCTACAACCAGCGATTACTTATATACCATAAAGTCATTTATTAAATTGTATTTCACAACAGCTTAAGCTTGAGGACAGAGTGCTTATTGGGTGGGTGTATACATTGCAGCGATAAGCTGAGAGGATTCAAGGCTTGAGTGAAGGTTCCAAGCCACGAGAGAAGGTTAATTTGATTTACAAAATGGCTGTATCCTCAACAGGTACATCTGAAGTCTTGCCTACTGACAGTCTTCTACAATGTGGGACTCAATTACAGAACATTTTAAATAATATGGACTCCAATCTGTGAAGTCATCAGAAAATTAACAACAAATATCTCGAAGGAATTTGTGCTGATCAAAGGGGAGGGGGTAAAAATTACTTCAGAATTACTGTGATTGTTCTGTGAGGTCTGAATAGAAAAATCCCTCTGTCCCCAAGGAGTTAATGGGCAAGGGAACACTTTAGTATTTTACTCTGCCTAATGCCAGACAATTCCCTGGGTGTTAAAATGTTAAATCTTTTAAATAGGTATTTGTTTTACATAATACTGTAACGATGTATCAAATAAAACGTCAGATGAATTAATAGTGATGTAAAAAAATTCAGAAAGAATCTCACATTGCATGGTCTGCCAAGACAGTCTTTTACAGTATTGATTTTCACACAAAAATGGTCTTGAACTGTATTAATAATCTCACTATAGTACTTACATGAAGACCCAGCTGCTGCCAGAGCCTTAGTAACAATTGAATTAATCAAAGAAGATGCTTAATTCTGGCAGGCTGTTTTGTTTTGGTGGAGATAGAAAGCTTGCATGTGTTTTATTGAGTCACTCAGTAAGTTAGAAACCAGGCTTGGTTGGTATGCAAAAATCAGGATTTGTGATATAGCATATTGTTTGAACTGATACAGGTACAGTTGTTACAATGCAACATGCAGCATTTTAAAATATATTGCTACAACTCTTCTGAACTGAAATGATTAGATATGATTTTTGGTTTATATAGTAAACTAGGCATGACTTATAATGAAAAGAAGTTAAAACAAAGTTAGGCCTAAAACTATCAATGTTACTTATTACAGTATACTATAGTCAATATGATAATGATAGAATTACAGATAGTATAGTTTATCCATATAATATTCTCTTCAGATACATCCTTTGGACAGATGAAAATGTTCCGAAAGGAGGACGTGAAATAAGTACCCTGTTAGAACGCTGTATTGCTGAATTTAAAGATGTTTCACAGTACAAATGTGATCAAAGATATTTGCAAGTTTGGCTAAAATATGTACGTATGCACTCACTTTATATTAGTAAGTACCCAGGGCTTGAAATAATGGCTGGTCAACAGACAATGATTGGCTAAAATTAGGAGTTGTCTGGTCAAATGTTCTCCTTGACAGTCATGTAGACCGGTCACTTTAAGTTCAATCCTCATAGCAATAGCTATGTGTAATCACTGTTTCGACATCAGACATTTACAGTAAGACCCAGCATAAGGTTTCATATCCATTTGACCCCAGGCACTAAATGAAAGCCATAAGCACATTTTCAATCCTGTATTGTGTAAGTGTGACAGATGACATCAGACACTGGAAGGCAGTTAACATGAAGGAGTGTTAATTTCTTGGATTATGGCCAGGCTTTTCATACTGTAACTGGAAAAAATTGTCACATTCTTTAGGGTGCTTTGTCAGGTTTTTAGCTGAGTGATTTGACCAATCATAAAAACAGTATCTCCAAGCCAAAATTGATTTAGCTAGTCATTTGGACTGGAGACCAGTCAATCATTATTTCAAGCCCTGGTATGGTACGTGTAGATTACTTTGTGGAAAGTATGTGCTTTTCATCTTATGACAGTGTTGATGGTGACAACATTATTTCAATTTTTACCATACTTTCCTGGTGATACCCCTATGTTCTATTACTTGCACCCAAACCTTGTCTTCAGTCTTACCCTCATTCTGCATACATGGAAATTGCCATGAAAAATGCATGTTTCTCAATTTCAACAGGGCTGCTTACCACACTAATCAAGCCTAGCACTTGCTCCTTTTTGTATTTTGATGGCTCTCAAAGACTCACTTTTGAGGGGCATTTTATGAATTATACTTATCTTGATTCTTCTAAAATAATACTTTCAAAATCTTCACCTTCCAACCAGTCAATTCACTGCCAAGCTGTTGACTTTCCTTGAATTTGCCTAATTATGGTAAATTGTATCTGTAAACATAATTTAAATCTTAATATAGGTAATTTACATATACCAGCAAAGAAAACTGAAGACCATATAATGTGCTTCAAACAGAATCTTTTGACAAGCACCAAATGTTTTGTTTACTGCAAGCAGACATGCCACTTTTTGTGCTGTTATTGGCAGGCAACACAAACAAACTTACAGTAGATTGGAGATGTTCTGAAAATTGCACGAGAAGATCAGGTTTAATTTAATTAATTCAACAGAATGCCCATGGTGACACATTAAGAAATCCAGGAGCACTTTTTATGGCACTTTTTTGGCTTTGGCAAATTCCACTTCTAAACGCATACAGGATTTGTGCGAGGAAAGGGTGTACTGTCAAACTTTCAACATCGTTTGAATTGATGTGATGGATATGTCTGTAGGTGGTGCTTAAGTGATGAAGATAGTTGACATCAGTTTGTGTTCCAACTGGAGCCTTCTTCTTTCTACTTTATCACTACCAATATCGATGGCTACATACTGTACTCGACCAACTTTCGCCACTTTAGGCGAGTTAAATAAGCAGTATTGTCTTCCCATTCAACAATTTCATCATAACCAAAAAAAGCAACCTGCTGAGTAGTATCGCCCTTTTTATTTGGCGCATACAGGGTCACATCTGCCAGATCGATCTAATCGCGCGATAGGCGATGCACTCTCTAGGTCGCCATCTCTCTGTAACTGTCGTCCAATCCTCACACATGAGTGATATATGATGTTTGATGTTACTCCGAGTGATGAACCATACCAGACAAGTAGAGAAAAGTCTACTTGGCCCGGCAGGAATTCGAACTCGCGAGCTACCAACTGAGCTACAGGTCAAGTTGGGAGCTGGTCGTGAAATGATCTTACTTGCGCTCTTGATGTTTCGAAACATTTACTAGTTTCCTCCATATCGGGACATTTAAATCCTATCTGATTTTAAATAGCTTAAGCAACTTTTTAGCAAGAAAATTAAATTTGGTGCTGTGGTCTCGAAGGAACAATCTAAAAAGGTCTGAAATGTTTGAGGAAATTTTGCCAGTTCAGAGTATTTCAGGCAACACAAGCATTCATGGCATATTTAAGTACAGAATTAGCACCTAACTGCACGAACAACTTCAATTGTAACCTACGCTCCTCCGAGTGCCAGTATTCGATGGCTGGAGGATCTCGCCGGCGATCAAAATTTCGGGTTCGATTCCTGAACTGAGATTTTCAAAGCAAAATAGTTAATTTTCAAAATGTTACGTCAAAAGGCTTGCATTGTTCAAAGGGAAGTTGTCCCATTTGAATGCCAGGATACTTTTCTGATAGTTCAGTGTATGCTCGGATTTGTGTCTTCTCAAAAATTTGTTTTTGAATGAGGAGTTATACTGTCCTTGCATTGTTACTCGGTAATTGAATTCTGGACTGGCTCAAAAATTTTGAGCGGAGCTTGGTTGGAATAGTGTCTAATCTAGTTTTTCTATCAGTATAACTCCTACACGATTCTTTGTTACGCAGAACTTTTTCTCGTTGCCAAAAGACATCACTTATACGTTTCTGGTTAATTTGAAGAGTGAATATATCTAGGATAATTGTAGAAACGCCATATTTTTAGTTAAAGTGGTTCCCTACAGTTTCTAGGTTTACCGGATACAATTAGTACGCTCTCCATTTATGGGCATTTCTATCGTTAAAATACAGTAGTTGTAGGTTCGGTACAAGGTGTATCTAACTGTAGAAGAAGCACAATAAACATGAGATATTTGTCGAATCGTGCAATTTTTGTTTGTTAAGATGATAATAATAAAGTTAGAACATCGGCATATTTTCACGATTATCGCATTTAAGACATATTATCTTCGGATTTATTCGGTGAATTTTTATGAAAATTGGTTTAAAGTTAGATATTCCATTAAAGAATACAACGTCAAAATATGAGGTTAGTTTGTCCAGGTAGATTTTTTGCAATAGATTTAGTGGATTTTAAGAAAATTCTGTCTTATGAAAAATTTTAAAAATGAGATATGTTGTTGAACTTACTCTGTTTGCTTTAATTACCAATTTTCGGAAAAATTCACCGAAAGAAATATCCAAAAATTTCACATTTGTAGTGACGTCGACAGTGTTGTCATGACAGAAAACGATTCGACAAGATTGCTATCTACGCATGCGTCCCCAGTCATACTTAGTTACCAGTCTCCTATTAAAAATTACCCTAGGGAGCTTCCTTAAATGAACCACTCCAGAAAACCCGCAAAGACTGGGTTCTGGGTAACCAGCGCTAGCTATGATTGGTCGTTGTAAACCTACAGCCAATCCCAACTCTCGTAGGTTACCCAGAGTTCAGTCTTTTCGGGGTTTGTGCAGTGGTCAATTAAGGTATCACGTACGGGTCTTCATTTTCTTGGAGAATTGATGTGTGTTTGGTGATTTCGATGGATTCTTTTATTCTCCTTGAAAAGTAATGCCTGTATTGTTCTTAAGGCGCTTGCTGCTTACCTGGTCACCGCATAAAAACTCAATGGCGATCCGAGTTGCAGCCCTAGAGTTATTCGAAAATTTAATTTTTTTCATATTTATGGCTTCATTTGTTTTACGAAGCGACAAAGGTCACACCAGCCCCGTCCATTTCTTATTGTCCTGATGCGACTTCAACGCTTTTTAAACATCTCCTAATTGGCTGTCAATCAGTGAGCTACTTTACAGCCCTGTCTTCGTTTAAGGGCTTTTGGGCAGAGAATGTTGTACTACAGTAAATCCGCCTTTTTAGTCATGCATTCGTGACGGAAGCGCAGAGCAATTGGATCGGCTTTCTACAGTCTGGAAATCTTCTACCATTCTTGTATTGCTTCGATTCATTCTGCTTCGTCTTATTCTTCTTGACGAGCTCTTTAGCCTTCACTGCTTTCTCTGTCTATACAGCTTCCCATTGCATTTAAACTTGGAACTATGAGAGTCGTCGATGTCTTTTTTATACAACTTTCTGCCAGGCTTTTTTCACCTTTCACGATATTGATATTGATCACGATATTGAGCAAACGCGAGTCACACACCATGCGTAATACAGTGGTTTTTTGTGTGGTGGAGGTGATTTCAAAATCTTCGAAATAAACATATACAATCAAGTAATAAAAGTGGGGATGGTAGCAGTCTTAACTGGAAAGAATAACGGCAATTTGTTCTTCAGAAAGATGATTATGCTGCATGAAAGTGAAAGACTCCATGAACCAGGGCTCGGTTGTTCAAAGGACGATTACCCCTAATCCTTGTATAAAATATAATCGTCTCATTTGTTGGACATGTTCTGTTCGATAACTTTAGCTAATACATTTTTGGATAAATCCAGTGTATATTTATTTTATATATGAACGGAATTTATATATGAATTCCTACATTGGCTGTATTTCATCCGCAAAGTTTTCACTATGACTAATCTTGGGTTAAACTAATCGCCCTTTGCACAACCAAGTTCAGGTCATTAGTTGGAACTGATTACGATCACTGCGCTGGGAAAGAAGGCATCTTTTTAAACACTTGCCTAAACTTGGAAACATTGGAGAAAATTAGGCTTCCGCCGATGTTTCCTAGTTTTGCTTAAAGGGAAACATGGATCGTGAAAGTAAATCGAGGTTTTAAACACCAAAAAAGTTCTGCTGGAAATGAAAAATCATTTTGTTTCCCAGGAAGCTGGTTTGCTGATTTTTGTTTCCCTTTAAAACAAAGATTCATATTTGTCATTCGAGTTTTTGGGAGTTGCAAAACTAGGAAATATTGGCGAGAGTCTGTTCCCGCAAGAGGTTTCCTGGTTTAGACGGAACTTAACTTATGTACATTAACTGATCCTGCAGAAGCGTGCCTAATCACTATCCTTAACATACCAAAGCCATGCCTATACCGTGCCCTGAAATACTGACCTTCCATAAACCATACGTCGGTCGAAGCCCGGTCTGTGCCTGTTCATTGTGCTAAGAGGAGGATGTAATCGTGTGTGTGACCATTCTCGTCCCCAGAACCCATCGCTTTTCTTATCTCGCACAAAATAATCTGGGGACTCTGGAGACAGACATGGGCAATAATGTGATTGGCTAATAAACCTGTCAATGATTATGTTAATTATGTCACGATTAATCAAGTTTCTGAATTCTCGATTATCTCGTCATTTGTTCATGGAAGAAAATGGTTAATAACCTCTGAGCTACGTATTGCTGAAATGCATGATGTACGTATGTTGTCAGAAATTTCATAGGCTTTAATTTCCTGTATTGTTCACGTTTCCGCGTTCAGTAACTTTTTTAAATGTCCAAAATGTTCGGATCATTGCTCGTCAAATAATAATGCATGGAAATGAACGTCTCTCAAGACCAAGGTGACAAACGTTTTCCGACTTTTGAAACACTTTTCTTTTAGCTAGAAATTTGAAATTTCTACCACAAATAGCAATTTGCAGTATCTTCTGTTTGATATACAGCTCAAGGTTTTGCGCTGTACTGTATTTCTTAAAAACACAATAAGAAATTCTAAGTATGTTAAAAACAGAATACGAAATTCTTGTAAGTCCGTTTGCCATTGTTATTTAACGAGAACGGTGTGAAAATTTGGGACGTTTTAAAAGGTTACATAAAACGCAGAAACATGAAATATACATCAGGTGAAAGCTTATAAAATTTCCAACAATATGTACATGATGTATTATAACATGACGTAGTTTGGACGTTTTTAGCCTTCGTTTCCGTACGCAAACATCAAAAAAATGCCAGGATTACATAGTATTCTCTCGCAAAACCAAAAATCCCGTATGTCCTTATATTTACGACAACCGGTGTCTGCGTCTTCAGAGTACCTAAAATGTTTCGTGCGGACGGCGATAAGAAGAGTGACGGGATCTGGGGACGAGAATGGTATGTGGTCTTGCCTACCAATGCATCAGGTCCTGTCAGTAAAAATAATTAAGCGTGCCTTAGCGTGCATATCGGTAAATAAAAATTTCACGCATTGACATCGTTATGTCAAAGTGTGAGATACCAGAAAACCTCTATCTCATGGCTTCTTGTGTTGGGGAAGCATGGGTGGCACGTGCTGTTAGCGCGTTGTCTTTCACCGCTAAAGTCCGAAGTCAAGCCCGGTCAAATGGGGTTCAAATTTGAATGGTAACCACCTTGAATTACCCCGTGTTAATTTCAAAGCTTGGAACCCATTTGAGCAGAGTTGTTGGAGCTCTCCTGTGCTTCGAGGGTTTCTCTCCGTGTCTTTCAATTTTCCTCCCTCAGTCAGGTGTAAACATCTTGTAGAGAACGTCGAGTATTATTGCATTCACACCAGCTTACGGCGAATCACTAAATAATAAATAAATATGTGACGGTTTTTGACAGACTTGATCCAAAAACCAAATCCTCCAAAACTGTCAGTTCTAATGCTGTATATTAACTTTGATATATGTTATTGACAATGTATACAGTATATTATGCTTAAAGTATATATATGAAGTGAAAATTAATTTTTTCTTATGTGAAAGAACTCTTGAAATTATACCGCAACATCTTTTACACTTTTTATGTATCTCACTTCGTTCTTGGGATATTGAGATTTGTTTGATATGAAAATAACACCTTTCATACGTCATAGTGCGTAGTGAGTTGTAAAATTAGCAATATTGTTGAAGTTAATGAACAATGTCACATGAAACTGTGACTGTGGGAGTATTTGGTGACGATATATATATATAGACGATATTTCTAGTGATTTAATATAATAATTTCAAAGATATGCGTGAATTTTTTACAACTCATTATACACTATGACGTATGCAAGGTGTAATTTACATATCAAATAAGTCTTGATACCTCAAGAATGAAGTGAGGTATGGAAAAAGTGTAAAACATGTTGCATTATAATTTCAAGAGTTCTATCATATAGGAAAAACGTAATTTTTACTTCATATACACTTTAAGGTATGTATAGTTGCCATCCCATTTAAGCTGCTGCATGATAGGTAATGCCATTAGGGAAGATACTGTATAAGCCAGAACCAGGCTTGTTTTATTTGCTTTTATTAAGAGCCAGCCACCACTGGAGCTCCGGCGGTTGTTCTACCAGCTTACATGTTTAGCTTTAACAACTTTTTAACCAAGGCAAACTCCTACAGACTGGTAATTTTCTGTGATAGCAACTGCTCACAATCTCAATGAAAGCTCTGGTTGTCCAGTTCTTCAGGAGGGCTTAATCCCCCTTTCTTAGACTAGCCACAACTGTTTGGACTACTTGTTGCCGTGGGTTTATTTAATGTCATCCTATTGTTTAATTTAGGCTGACTGCTGTACAGATCCACTGGAAATATTTAATTATATGCACAGCCAAGGAATTGGATCTACTCTTTCTCATTTTTATATTGCGTGGGCATCTGCATATGAGAATATTGAAAATTACCAAAAGGCCGACCAAGTATTCATCTTGGGAATTGAGAAAAATGCCCAACCTCGGGAGATGCTAAAAAAGCACCATATGTAAGTTGTCAAATCCTCAGTGTAAATACGTGTATTCTGTACCAAACTCTTAGCTTACCTAGTGCAAAATACTCTACTTGTATAGATGACTTTCTAATGTGAGAGAATGGCCTGCTATTCGTAAGTGATGGTTTTTGAGGTTGAATTGGCCAGAATAATAAATGATTGACTCATGATTACATATACTGTACATGTATGTTTCATACAGCAATCAGTGCTGTTCAATGATGTGAAATGCACATGGACGAGACTATTGATACGCATCTCGCATCATTAAGGCAACTGGGGAAGACCTGTGAATTTGGGACTCTGGAGGACGGAATGTTAATGAAAAAATCGTTGAAAAGTGTCATTCGAAGCACTTGAAGGAAAGACTCTTGGCCCAAGAGGATCTAGATCTTGCTAAAGTCCTTAGGATAGCAAGGAGCAGTGAAAGCGCTATAAAAGAGACAAGGCTGCTTTCTGGTCTCGAAATAAAAGACCTCCCCGTTAACATTGATCGGCTGAATAGTCAAGGCAAACAGAACCAAGAATTCAGTCGCTATAGGTGTGGCGCTGTGGGCCACAAGCCATCAGAATGTCGCGCCATGAATATAAAATGCAACAACTGTCAGAAACTTGGACACTTCGCAGGTGTTTGTCGCTCGAAGATCAGAGGTCGAAAGCCGAACGAGTCACAGAGAAGAAGAAGATATAAGGCGTTTAAAAAATAAAAAGAAGCATAAGGCGTTTAAGAATATCCGTGCAATTCGTAGTCAAGATGTTCATGCAGATGGTAAGAAGGGGTATTATGAAAGCGAATCAGAGGAGGAACTCGTGTTGTTTACGGAGTGTAAAGACAGTCGTGTTCAAATCACAATTAATGGCCGCAAGATAAGCATGGTGGCCGACACAGGTTGCAGGCAGAATATAATTTCTTGTCAGTTACATAGGGAGCAATTCAAGGTATATCCACTTGAGAAGACAACCAAGCAATTCGTGGCATATGGTCAGAAAATTTCACTGACGTGCGGAGTGTAGGCATTTAAGAACATTTAAGATAAAACTCTGACTAAAGTGGTGGATTTGGTCCACACAGGCACTTGGTTGTCTGATAGCGATATTAAGCCATTAGAAGCTTTTCGTGAAGACTTTTCAGTTTATGAGGGTTTATTGCTACGTGGAAGTCGCATTGTCTTACCAGCATCTCTTCACAGACAAGTTTTAAAACTCGCTGATGAAATTAACTTCCACTTCACTTGGTATTTATCTTTTATCAGTTTTACCATATTTCCTTCGAGCTTTGTCATTCCTCCTCCCAGAAAGTCGATCACCAGAACAGAGGTGCTATTTCGGCTATAATTCAAGCACGTCTTTGGCGAATTTCATATGCTATATAGTTATCTATATTTTTGAATTCTTTTACTAATACTATTTAGCTATATTTGCCTCTGTAGAACAAGCCATGTCCACTAACCAAAGTTTTCTTCACACGGATCTTCTTGCAGTTGTAGTTTTCCTCATCCTATGCTTGAGATCTCACAACAGCTTCTTCTCAGGCCTATCAATAACTATTCCCTTGTTTCAAGATATTTTGTACCATACTGCACTTGAAATAAACCTGATTATTCCAAAGCCGGAATAATCAGATCTTTGGGACCGTTCTCGAGCGAGAATTATAGACTTTTTATGAAAATGGCGGGGTTAGTACGGAAAAGAGACTCGTGTGCTTTCAACCAATACAACAACCTGAACTAAAGTTCTTTCAATAGTTGCCTACGAGAATAGTGTCCGGTTCCATCCACTCTGTGATTCATTCTTTTTCAACAGCGTTTAAATAACGTCAAATATGCTAAGTCGAAAGTATTTCTACCATTAAGAATCATTTTTACACGTTCAAAGTGAGAAGCAGAGATATTTTTTGTGAGGTTAATGAGAGTGAGTCAACATAACTCTTGACATCTAGGCACTTTTGGTTGAAAAACTTTGGTTGGAAAAGTTCCTATTTTAGTGGCACAGCTCTTTTTTTTCATGAAAACTGTTAAATTAGAGTGGTTTATAGGTGTTGTGTGCATCTGTGATTTGCAAACTCGAAAAATAAGCAAGTCTTATTCTTCAACATTCTCAAGGAAGGCAAGTTAAAAAAACCCATCCTATAATAACCGTGATCGAAGGATATTTTTCTTATAGTTTAGGGCATACCTTGTGCTACCCTGAACATAAGTCGTTCAAAAAAAACCAAATTATCAAATGTTTTAATTTTATAACTTGGTTTCATTTCATAACAAAAAGTATCTGTGTGTACAGCCCCACGAGATTCAATGCCCATTGTCTTGCAATTTTTCGCAACTGGTCCCGGTTGGGTCTCAAAATATATTATTCTGACACTCGAAAATTTCCTTCACCTAATATAAATAGAGTTCTTTTAAGTTGTTTGAGTTCATTCTTCAGCACATGCTGCTCGCTGGTTTTACTAGAGTCACCGTCATTAATTATTAGTGCTTTGGAAAAGCATAAGTTTACCAAATTCTCTGCTGCACCTTTCGAGCGTGTTTATCATGCATACAGCATGGGCTTGCACTCTTTTGTCCAACTAAAGCGATGTTTGTTTTTTTCTGAGTCTTTTACTTTATGAAAGCTTTCCGACCCTTACGGTAGATAAAATTACTTTTATCAAAGTGTTCTGAGCGTACATTTCTTCGTTGAACTTTCAGACATTCGTGTTCGCACCCAGCATTGTGTTCTTGACTTTCCTTCCTTGAGAATGATGAAGAACGAGACTTGCTTTTTTTCGAGTTTGAGGAGCTCATGTAACGTGCCGAAGTACAACACACAAAAGACACACTCGGGTTTTTTAATAATATATTCGTCTAGCTTGGCATGTG
>JBAHVQ010047958.1:0-29000 GCA_036872915.1 Nanipora kamurai | reverse complement strand
TGATGGTAATGGTGATGATGATGGTAATGGTGATAATGGTGGTGATGATGATGGCCATGTTGCTGACAATGATAATTATGATGGTCAACATGATGAGTACGATGATGGTAATGGTAATAATGGTGATGATGATAATGATGATGATAATGATGATGATGATGATGATGACCATGTTAATAAGCATGCAGTAATAACAATGGTGATGATGGTCATAGTGAAAATTATGATGATCGTGTTGTTAATGGTGACAAGAATTGCGGAAGCTCGGCTGGATGACAGGTTAATGGCGATAAATGAAAACAGTTGAGGCGAGCGGTCATATATGCTTGATTCAGTGCATCTTTATATGTCTCTTCTAGGCATTGTCAAGGCTTTGTGAAATCAGATTAAGAACTCCATCAGTAAGACCGATATGTAATCTGGTAAGAAAACTATCTGAAAATGTCTCATGTTTGTCTTTTCTTATTTCAGAATCATCCTCAGGATAGTATGAAATGATAAATTCACAATTATCCTGCACTGCAATAAAAACTATACTCGATAAACGAGAACTGACAATGATGTTTAAAATTTTGAAAGGCATGGCACCAAATTACCTAACAATGTTGTTTCGAAAATGCAATAATACAAATTATCAATTGCGTGACAATAATTTAAAAATGAGCTTGCCTAAGCCAAAAACAGATTTCTTGAAAAAGAGTTTCGCTTATCGTGGAGCAGCCTCTTGGAACAAAATACCCTCTGATATCTTACGAGCGGTAAACGAGTCTCAAACGATTAATAGCTTTCGAAAACTGCTCAACAATTACTTTGATTTTTAAACCTTGTTATTATTATATGATTTGTAATAGTTAAATACCTTGTTGAATCTTGTAATATTTCTTCGTGTGATACACGGCCCTTTGAAAATCACAAATTGTGAAAGGCTACCGTGTTTAAATATTTTTAAATAATAATAATAATAATAAAAAAAGTCAACTGAAGAAGTTGACTCGAGCGGGATTTGAACTCGCACCATCGGGAATCCGCTCCGCCGCTCTACCTGTTGAGCTATCGAGTCTACAGGGATCGGAGGCGGGTCATTATCCAACTTCAGTGAAAGAGATATTCTCGCGACAACTTAACGTTATCTATGAGAATGGATGTGCAGTGTTTCAGTTCTATTTCAGAATCATCCTCAGGGTAATGTGAACGATAGCTCAACCCGAAGGTGCGAGTTCAAATCCTGCTCGAGTCAACTTTTTCAGTTGACTTCAACAGTGAGGGATAGTTGTGAATTTGTCGTTTCGTCTTTTCCTTCGAGGCATTTTTTTTTCCTTATAAACATCTTTGTGTTTTTTTCATCTGCCGAACCAAAACTCAAACACCAAAACCATTCCTGCCTTGTTAGATGGTGAAACTTCCTTCATGGTTACCTAAACCACTGTCAGAAGCTAGCGGAAGAGAGCTTGAAAGACTGTCTCTGCTTGGACCATTCTTTAGTCTCTCTGTGTTTGCAGAAGACTGTGTAAGTTTTAGATTCCACTCCTTTAGGCCGGTTCAGGATAGTCTTATCCTGGAATACAGGAACAATATGCTTATTTTGTGCAAGCTATTTAGCTGTTTGTCGTGGTTATTCTGCATTCAAGAAGTAATATGTAAGTAACCGGTTTGAGTATTTCATCTGGTGGTCCAAACACGAGGAAACATAATGAAAACACGCGATATTCCGTGCAAATCTTTAAATTGATCTAAAAGTTGTCAGTTCGGAATCTTTCAGAAGATGCTTCTGCATACCGCTTGTTTAACAGGCATTGGAAACATCTTTTCCGTGATGTTTGCGAATTTCATCATTCGCAAAACGTAAATTGCGTCAGCTAACCATGCCTCTTGAAGGGGAAGTTAATATATATGGTGCAATATTTGTAGACATTTTTATTTTACAGAAAGCCTCAGGTTGTGTGTTTCGGGTGTGGTATAATGAAGAAATATTGCTACCTATAATATGTTAGCTTTGTCAGTTATGAAAGTAGTCTTAGGGCTAAGATAAAGTTCGCTCTAAGACTACTTTCTGCAGAAGATCACCTGGCACCATATTCATGATTAGGGCGATTAAATTCCTATATGAAATCTTTGGGTCATTGTGGTACGTTGACCTATTTTCCCGTGGGCTTTGCCTTTCCTAAATACGTCCAAGCGGAACATTGCTGTTGCGATATTGAAGTGATTTTATATTTCAGGCTGGAATTGCTGAGAAATATTTTTGTAATGTGAACATGACTCAGGATGCTGTGAAATTGGTTAACAACCAGCTAAGACACGCCTTACAAAATGTTAGGGTAGGTGAGCCAGTATAGTGTTATTGGCACTAGAGAATACTTGGGTGAATGTGGAACTGAAAAGATTCAGCTGTAGTGGAGGCATGTTGGTTTGTTTGTTGGTTGGGTTAGGTGTTTTATTAGGTGATTAGTTGGTTGTGTTGGTTGGATAAATGGTTGGCTTGGTGGTAGGTGGTTTGGAGGTTGGTTTGTTTTGGTAGATAGTTGGTGGGTTGGTTGAGTGAGATGGTCGGTGGATTGTTGGGATGGCTGGTGTGGTTGGTAGGGTTGAGTTGGGTTGATTCAATCGGTGGTTAGATGGTTGGGTCGTCTGCTGGGTAGGAGGTTGGTTGGGAGATTAGTTAAATAGTTAGCTACATAGATGTGTGCATGGTCCATTGCTTGGCGTCGGTAGGCTGAACGGATAAGTGATTAATTCATTGTACGAACTGGTGGATAATTTGTTTAAAGGTTAATAGATGGTGTTAGATTTTTTCCACCCTCTTATAGTGTTGGGAAAGAGCAGGGAATTGGAATGAATGTAAACCGATCTGTACAGGTTCTGACGTTTTCTTCTTTTGTCTTCTAGAGTGAACTTTTTAAGATTATTCACAGTTTGTTAGTTTCAACGGATAGCAGAGAAAAGACCCTTGAATACATTGCACATGTTCTATCAAGGAATCACAAACGAAGCCACTTGCAGGTAAAGGCTTGGAAAAACCCTTTTCTCTTGGATTTGCTTTCCTTCGCTCCAATTCACTTTTCTTATTTTATCTTCACTTCCTTTTCTACATTGACGTACCCTGTCTTACCCTTTCCTAACCTTCCTTTCCTTCTATCGCCTTCACTTCAACTGTCTTTACGTTACTTGATGTCACTTAACGTCACTCAGCTTTACTTTACATTACATTACATTACATTACATCACTTCACTTCACTTCACTTCACTTCACTTCACTTCACTTCACTTCACTTCACTTCACTTTACATTACTTTACATTGCTTTGCTTTGCTTTACTTTACTTTACTTTGCTTTACTCTCCTTTTCTCTACATTACTTCACTCTCCTTTTCTCTACATTACTTTACTCTACATTATTTTTCTCTAAATTACTTTTCTCTAAATTACTTTTCTCTACATTACTTTTCTCTACATTACTTTTCTCTACATTACTTTTCTCTACATTACTTTTCTCTACATTACTTTACTTTATTTTACTCTACATTACTTTACTTTACTTTACTCTATATTGCTTTGCTTTGCTTTGCATTATTTTGCTGTATTTGACTTCACTCTACATCACCTCCCAATACTTTGCTTTATTCACTTTCATTTCTCTTATCGTCACTTCAGTATAGCTTAATTTCGTTTCACCACATCCCCGATTCCTCTGATAATTTTTGGCTCAGCATCTATGTTATCTTAATTCATTGTAGAGCGACGACAAGAAGCATGGATCCAACGGCTTTATGATCAATTTCCTTGTCGTGTTGCAAACATTATGTCAAAAGGTCACATTAGATAAGGTAGGTTACCTTCGAAGATTCGTAATGAAGATGTTGGTAAACACTCCTGGAATAAGAGCGTAGAGTTATAAAATAAGAAGCATGCAAGTGTACTGGAAAGTGAAGTTGAAGTGGATTCTTTCCGCCTTAGGTTTTGTAAAGCCTGGTTTCCACTTGACGGAATTTTCCACACGAAGTGCTTTTCCTTGTTTCTCATTGATTCTTGGGAACCTAAGAATTCCTGAGAGCCAATGAGAAACAAGAAAAAGCAGTACGCGCGGGAAATTTCGCCTCGTGGAAATTTTGCCTCATGGAATTAGGCTAAACAATCCTGTTATATGAAACGATAAATTCACATTTAACATTTATTTAATTTGGTTAAATGTGAATTTATCGTTTCATATTACCCTGAGGATGATTCTGAAATACAATCCTGTTATAAATGTTGGGTTTGCGTGATACGTTTTATTGAGATTTGTCAACGTGGGACTTTATTTGAAAATTGCGGGACTCCAATTTGTATTTTGCCATTGGGCAAAACCACCGCCGTACGCAAGTCTTTTTTACTTGGGGGTCAATGGGACATATTGTAGAAAGACAATATAGCCAGTGTCACTGATGTTTGACAATCTCGATTTATGAAAGACAAAATTTTGAAGTTTGACACCGATGGAAAAAAGTACAGTGGACATAGTATGCCGATCAGATGTTTTTTCCGACTGTGTAGAGTGCCGACTTGACCCAATGTCTGATTCGATATTTGCTTAACCTATAGCTACAGGTCTGCGACTTGGTAATATCGAAATTGAATTTAGTTTTTTTAGTCCTAATATCTTAACCCGAGTACGTCCTATGATCAACATTTCAAACTGTAATAGTGAAAAACGTCCAGTAATTAATTTTTGATTATCAAAATTCCTTAGACCAGGGCTATTCAAATGGCGAGCCGTGGGCCAGATCTGGCTCACTGAGCAATCTTACTTGAACCGCCAACCTATACTCACTGATTACAGTTTCTTCTTAACAGTCAATGATTTACTCACACTAAACGTGTTTGCGGAAACTTCATTTGTCAGCTGTTTTAAATCGCTATGGCGTTATGGCTTTAATAACCAGAGTTATTAAGTACCAAGGGTGCATTCTGTTGTTAAGTCTTCTGTTAAAAGTAAATAGATGCTGCAAAGAGGCTCGAGCTTTTTACTGTTACTTTTTATGCACGTACTTCAATGTTTTGATAAAAAAATTAGATATCAATGGCTTCTCGACAAAAAGCATTTTCTATAACGTAACTCCCGTCCTAAAACTATTTAATTGCCCTCTTCCCTAAACTACTTCTGTTTCTTCAGATCGATCATTACTATCTTCATCATTCGAAGAGCCGCATCAATACCGACCAAGATACGAGAATGAAAGCCACGTCAGAGGATGTGAAGAAATGGAAGGACGAACTTCGTAAGTACAGTTTTACAAATTGCGTTAGATGGCTTCACATTGTGACAAGCTTACCGAGCGACGTACAATTTCTAACATATCGCACTCTCGTGTATCATTTATTACCCTCATTTACTCGACACTGTTCTTCCAAAGTTCCGTTTGGCATACGGCAGACTGACTTAGTCAAGTACTACAAAATTTTGAAACGTTGAAATTTGTGCACTAAAATGTTCTTCTTTCAGAGTCCAAGACGCCTTGGGTTTCTCCAAAATTCCCCACAGAATGTTACTTCATGTGTTTCCACTGCCATCATTTGTCGATCATCCCTTGCTACCAGCAGTACACGAGACGCTTGAGGTCCCTGCGTGATATGAATAAAATGGTCGAAGAACTGGAGTCTCGTGAGAAGGAATGGAAGAATACTCCAATGGCTGCTAGGAATAAAATGTTACAGAAGAAATGGAAAGATAAAATTAAGGTAAAAATGACAACCATGCAGGCATACATACAGAAGGAAGAACGGGCGAAGAGACGAACAGGTATTACGTTGGTACACACAAAAACAAACAAAGGTGCTTGCACCTGCAGACGCACAGTACAGACAAAGATTCACAGACCTGTGAATGGAGATAGATGAACAGACAGACTAACAAACAGTCAAATAAACTTTTAAGCATAAACCAAAAGAAAGGACGGACACAGACAGGCTGAAGAGCACGTCAGCCGTGAAACGGAGGAAAGTTCTGGTACCGACATAGACAGATAAACAGATTTAGGCTGATTGACTGACATAGTGGAACTAATTGACAAAGTTTAGTGGTTACCTTCAACGTTACAAATTTTGCATTCGATTTATTGGGTTTTGGTTTTGGATATCATCGGTCATGATCCTCAAAACTCAGATTGTAAACTCCAAGAGTCGTTTGCTCAATTTAGAACTATCTTATCTTCTTTCATTCGTAGGAGTTAATCCATTCTAAAGCCTGCGCTGATGTGGTTCTGCTGGACAGTGAATTTCTTCAAAATTGCCTCAAATGTTACAGCTCAACTGCAGAGTGGATAGTGTTACTAATGAGGAATCTTAAGCAAGGGTAATTCACTAATATTTCTAGTGAGATTAGTAATGAATGTAAATTAATATTTCTTCAGAAATCAATGGTGGTGGTATGACACTGTATTTCTTAAATTGTAATGGTAATAGGTTATTGGATGTACCTACTTCATGATGAATTTTCATTTTCTTGTTTTAGTCCAATAGAGTTGCCCTTACCCTCGGAGGTGCCCAAGTTGTTCAGCACCCTTCCTGAATACTACATCGAAGACATTGCAGAGTTTCTTATTTTTCTTAACATGTAAGTATTGAATATACTGGCCATCTCTTGCAAATCACGTTGACTAGACTAACGTAAAAGAGAGACTTTCAAAAGAAGCTGAAGAACAGCAATTGTAAAGCATAACCGTGAAACATCATCCACCTGACAGCATAAAGATGAGGATTCGGATAACTTTATTGGAACACACTAACATTAACGAGTTTTACGGTTTGTTTTAAGAATATACTTGTGTATGTCCAGTATGATATGAGACACAAGTGTATTAAAAATTCTTTCATGGTTTAGTCGCTTTTGTTCTTCAGGTGCCGTTTATTTTTGTTCCTTTATTCTCTTCAGACATGCAACAGATAATCTACAAGATAGCTCTATGAAAAATATCGTAATGCTGATGATCCTGATCATATGTACGCCGTCGTATTTATCAAATCCTTATCTTACTGCAAAATTGGTCGAGGTGGGTATGGCTTGTTAATTTTCTGTTACTGATTTTGACGTGACATTGTGTGTTGAATGTCGGAGCTCCGTTGGTATGTCGAGGGCCTAGGGGTGCGAAGAATCATTGATGATTTGGACACCTACTACTTCTTCCAGAAATTCTCGTTGTAAACAGGCCCAGTTTTACTTCTTGGCCCGTTTCAAAAATCTCGAAAGTTTGAAAAAATAATTAAGTTTCGGCGGTTTCGTTGCCCTTCTTGCTTTGTACCCAAGTTTACTTCGTTTACCTTTGCTCAAGTTTTGCGCTCAAGTTTTGCACTCAAGTACTTCCATTTAATCGTAATTCCCTTTGCCAATTGTTTATTGTACTTCCAGGTGATCTTTATTGGTATTTTGGTGTCTCAGCCGAAGCCCTGTACCTGGTTTGACATGTTGAAAGATCAGCCGACATCTCAAGACGAACTGGCTCCTGCTTTAATGAGATTCTACACAGGTGCCCAGTGCAGCTTTACTCTAAGCCCTAAAGTTGTTTCTCTTTGTATCAGTATACTGCAGTTTAACCTGCTGTTCCTAATCGTGTTAATAGTTTATCACCCAAACTTTGGTAAGCCAAAGGACTTGAACCTACAACCTTCTAAATGCTAGCTAGACGCTGTAACCATTGAGGCGCTAGAACGCAGATGGTAGAGCAAGGTTCAACTGACCCATCCCATTTTTAAATATTGGTAGTAACCTTGCTTTGCCATCTGAGTATCAGTGCATGTCGCAACGCTTGGATCTGCCGGCTAGCATTCAGAAGATTGTAGGTCTGAGTCCCGACTGGAGCTTAGAGTTTTTCTAAGCCCTTGGCTTTTGTCAGTTTGAACAGCAAGATAATCAAAGTCTTTAAGTCTAATTCTATTTCAGAATCATTCTCAGGATAATATTAAACGATAAACTCACAATTATCCTGCACTGCTGCAGTCAACTGAACAAGTTGACTCGAGCGGGATTTGAACGCCCACCTTCGGGAATCTGGTTCGCCGCTCGAGTCAACTATTGCAGTTGACTGCAGCTGTGTAGGATAATTGTGAATTTATCCTTTAAGTTTAACTTAGCCGAGAAAATATCGTTAACGTTATTCCGGCGGTTACCTATTACTTTATGCCCATTATTTTATATTATAAGTTACCCGGTATTGTCTTACTTTGCTCAAATCGTAGCTGCGCGCATGCTTTGGTCTTGGTTTGACGGATTGTGTGGGTTTCTCATCTGGAGCTTTTCATTGTTTATTTTGTTTCTATTATGGTCAAACTAGAAAGCAGGCAAACAGTGGTTTCATTTTTTTTTTGACTAGATGTGGAATCAACAGGATCTTCAAATGAATTCTTCGACAAGTTTAGCATTCGACATCACATCTCAGTAATAGTGAAAGAACTGTGGAAGGACTTTCCGCATAGGCATGCCATACTGAAGCACAGCAGGTTATGTTTTGTTCATACATTACTAAGTAAAATAACGCTAAAGAACCCTGGATGGACACAAATGAACCCGAAAATCTTTCTTGAGCGATGTAGCATTTTTCTCCAAGCAGTTTAACTTAATGTTAGTTGATTTTTTTCGTCGAAAGTTCTCCCAATCTTTATTATTCACTCAAGAAAAAGATTCTGTTTCGTCGACTTAGACTGTCATCCTACGATCCGGTTGAAAGAACACCAATAGTCGGTTGTTCGATCCTAGGATAGCTTATCTGGTAAGTCGTAACCACTGAACAGCTTTGAACCACTGAACCTAAATTAAATTCCACCGAATAGAACTATCCGTTGGGTATCTCCCTATTCAATGTACAAAGTTTAAGTTCTGCAGTTGAAATTTATTTCAACAACTTATTTGCCGCTATTCATTAGGTCCGATGACTTTGTTCGTTTCGTCAATATGCTGATCAATGACACCACCTTCTTGCTGGACGAGTCGTTGGATTGTTTGAAAAGTATTAACGAGACGCAACAACTGATGAAAAACAAAACGGAATGGGAGAGTTTGACCAGGGTAAGTTGTACACCGCTGAAGTGCAAACTTTATGAGTTAAACTTTCCTTTAATTCAAGAAACAACGAAAACAACCCGACCAAAAATCCGATTGAACCCAAACAAAATTAGAAAAAAAGGGAAACAGACATACGAGACGATGGACAGACGAAAGGATTGGGCAGAGAGGGAGATAGGTAAACAGACGAATTGTCGTTTAAGACTGACTGAGCGACAATCCCTACATACATACATACAGACTGGCTGACTGTGTGACTGGTTTGACAGATCGACAAAAGACTGACAGGCAGACTGTTCGCAACACCAGCAGACCAACAGACAGGCGCACATTAGCGAGAACGAAAGGAGGGGTGGATGGCCTGTCAGGCCTGCAAAAGGGCAGGCAGATCTGTCAGTTAGATATATAGATTTAGGTGGATGTTACATAAATCTTGCTCATGCTGATTTCTGTTGTTTTAACCAGGAAGCGCGCACCAGTCAACAACGCCAACTGGCAACTAACGAGCGTCAGTGCAAGTCATACTTGACATTCGCCAACGAAACTGTAGAAATGATGCATTACCTAACTAAAGAAGCTCGTGAACCTTTCTTAAAAGCGGTGAGTAAACAACAGATTGAAAACAATTTGGTAAGGGATGCGACTGGGGATGTGTCAGAATCCACTTTACTGCATACCGGATTCAACCAGACAGTAGACTGATGAATACAGGACACTAGATAGTTACAAGTTTTCACAGTACAGAAAGGAACTAGATGTAATTTAAACAAAGAAATATGGTAGCTATTTTGTGTATTTTTTATGTAATTATTTGAAATTGAAGCGAAATGTATGTGTGAATTAAAGGTTCCTCCTATTAAGGATTTTTGCAACTTGGACTGTTATTTTGTTGCAATTTTTTTGACCAAGCTGACGGCGATTTTGCATTCTTTCAAAAACAGTACTGGTCCTGTGATAAATACCAAGTTCCCACACGAATCAAAATTTGTTCGGCATTCAGTATTTCCATCATTATCATCATATTGTGACTTTCGCTTGGGCAGTACATATGACGGAACCTGCACCTTAGCTCACCATCTGAGTCTTGCTAGCTCAATGGTTAGAAAGTATCACCGGTCGTCAGAAGGTTGCGGTTTCGATTCCCGTCTGGGGCTCAGAAATCGTTTTTCTGAGATCATGAGTTTGGTGACCGTTTGCTGGTCGTTTCAAAAACGTCACCATTAAACACTATTTTTTGAACATTTGTAATTTTCATTATATTTTACACTAGTTTTTTAACCATGTTCTTATGTAATATTGTTATTATTATGTTAAGGAATTACGAGAAAGGTTGGGCGCTATGTTGAATCATAATCTGAAACAACTATGTGGTCCAAAGTGCCGAAATTTAAAGGTAGGAGATAGGATTAATGGGAGGGGAGGGGAGGGAGGCAGCAAAGGAAGGGAAGGGTCGCATACCTTTACAGCCTTATAACAAAATTAATGTGTTTATGTTACGTTTACAGGTTGAGAATCCTGAGAAATTTGGTTTCAATCCCAAGATACTGCTTAACCGTATCACAGACATTTATCTCCACTTGGATTCATCGGAGTTTGTCGATGCATTGGCAGCTGATGAGGTAGGATACATCAGTCCTCAATGTTGTTTTTGTGATCAGTGAGGGAAGTGCATCACACTTACGTCGCTTTACGTTACATTACGCGGTTTTTCGGTGTGTTGGACCGCGTTGTGTTATGGTGTGGTGGGGTAGGATGTACACTGTTGGAGTCGCGATACTTTCAAGTGTAGTGTAAATTGCTCTGTTGTGGTGGACTATAGTGCTTTGTTGGGTACAGTGGGTATACTTTTTTGGGAGGGGTGGAGTGTCTTTCGTTGTGTCATGTTGTGGAATGGTGTGTCACTGTGTTTTAGGAAGGGTGGGTGTGTTGAAGTGTTTTCATGGGTTGTTTCGTGCGGTGGGTGTGCTGTATGATGCGTTGATGATGTGTTGCATTATGTTATGTCTACTGAGGTGGTTTTTTTTGGATTGGGGTGCTTGGAGTCTGGGGGTTTTTTTCGTGAATATGTTGTGATCCGTATTTGTGTTTGAGTTGCTAATTTATGTTGCGTTTTTTTTGTTTGTTTTTTTTCCACATTCCGTACCGTACTAAATGGTATCTGTCACTTGTACTTTCTTCCTTTCACCATTCTACACCAGTACTCATGTTATTTTTAAGCGTTCTTACAAGAAGGATTTATTTGACGATGCTAGCAAGTATTTGGTGAAAGCCAATCTGAAGACGGAGGTATGGTTAAGTGAAATATTTCAAAAGAAATGAGTATATCCCTTCCGGTTCCCCGCCATTTCATAGTTCTCGGTTCATGATTGTTTGTCATTTTTTTCTACGCTCAGCTTGGGGTTTTTTGGCCGGAAACGCCGTGTCCAAATACATGAATGGAGTGGATTACCTATAACTATAAACCATGACCAGCCGACAACTTCAAAAAGTATAAAATAAAACATATTCCGAAGAATAATTTCGTCTTAAACTCAAGATATGAGTCAATACAAGATAAAACTATTGTTGAAACTGTGATATTTCAACATTTCAAAGTCATCCTCAGACAATTCTTGTATTGACTCATATCTTGAGTTTTCAAGATGACATTATTCTTCGGAATATGTTTTATTTTTAGCTATAACTGTCATTGTTAATTTTGATTCATTAAAATAGATGGTTTACCCAGAAGACAGAAGGGATAAATGGATCCTTCCAAACCAGAACGTCGTTCTACGCCGCTGATTAGAAATTACTGCGTAACAGTGTCGGGGTCATCCATTTAGTACGTACGCAAAATTTCGGCAGTTTTTTACAACTTGGAGTGAAGATCTTTAAATTGCCAACGATTACTATACGAAAAGTTATTCTTTGTTCGTTGAGTTGGTTTGGTATAAAACATGCAGCAAATACCCCGGGAAAACTCCTGGGGAAAAGGCAGTAATAATTCGTGGAAAATCCTGGATTTTCAAAATTTTGAAGGTGTTCGAACCCTGATATTAGTTCACCTTTAAGTATTAGTCTTTCAAAGCTGGCTTTTTTATGTACGACGGTAGGATTTTCAAACCTAAGATTTCTTTCTAGTTCATCAACAAAGCAGCAGACGTCTTTAAATTTACTTGCAGATGGAGGTGACTCAGTTTCAGGAACTGGGCAATAATGTTGAAAGGAAGGTGGCTGAAAATGCTCAGAAGGAAGAGGATTACGAAGATGCACCAGACGAGTTCAAAGGTGGATGTTGAAGGATGTTTTTTTTTATTTCTTGACTGTTGTTTTTGATGTCAGCGGTGTCGCGACAAACGTTTTTCGGAACATTCTTCGGACGTTCTCAATGGTGCGGTTGTTAACAATTTTAATAACTGTGAACACAGTTGAGTATCTGACAAATTTGTAGTCTCCAAGATAAACTTAATGATCTTTCTCTTTGCAATACTTCTCTTAGTTTTAAGAATCTCATAGTCAACCGAGGAACCACTAACACAGGTAGTCAGTCGGCGGAGTGTTAGTCTAGACCAGTAAAGGTTGTAATCTCAGTTACCCAGTTGCTTAATGAATAGTGTGTGGGATTTGAGTACCAAAGGTTGTGATCTGGTAGAACGCTGGAGTGGAGCACCAAATAGTCAGCTGGTAGTTTTCCACCGGAGCAGATGGTCAAACATAATCACCTGGCAGAGAACAATTGGTAGAGTCAATTGGACTTCAGTGCTATAGGCTGCAAGTGGAATGACTTTATTGCTCGTTTGGTTATGAGTTGAACTGACATAGCAGGGATTATTGGACTAGAATTACCAACGACTGTTGTGTCAAGCATTATTGAATGGGAGTACCAAGGACTGTCTATTAATTGGAGCGTTCAACTAGGTTGCCAAAGGCTGCAACGTGAATAACTTTGTGTTTCGTTTGCTTGTGTGCACATTGGACTGAGATATCAAACTTTGTAAGTTGACAGAGTGTCGACAGAGTGAGGTTTTGAGGTGACCATGTTAGTTAAATTAATCATCCTTGTTAAATTGTTTAGATAGAGTTACTGTAACAATCATGTTTATAATGTGAAATATTTGGCAACTTCTTAGATCCTCTCATGGCCACATTAATGTCTGATCCTGTGTTACTTCCTACGAGTGGAAACATCATGGATCGTCACGTGATCACACGACATTTGCTCAACTCTTCCACCGACCCCTTTAACAGACAGGTCTTATCGGTGGATATGCTCGAACCAGGTAAGACTTCAACTCAGAGTTTATAACAAGCATTTGTATGTAGCATGTGTTTTGGATTGCCGTAGGTTGTTTGATGGTCTCGTGGCATTTGGCAAATTAAATATATCCCGCGCGGACAATCAGTGCAACAATTATTCACCGCTCTGGCTACAACAACTCAGCGAAAATCCAGTTAAACAGTGTAAATTCGGTGAAAATACAGCAAAAACTCAGCTATATAACAAATGTTTAATGTCTGATTCCTCGGAAAGCTACATAGTTGTGTTTCCCCTCGGGATCAGACATCAAGTGTATGATATACTACTAGAAGACGTTCGTCAAACTCGTTCTCTCAGAAAAACGATTTCTGAGCCCTAGACGGGAATCGAATCCGCAATCTGATGATGACTGGTGAGACGCTGTAACCATTGAGCTACTACGACTCAGATGGTGAGCTAGGGTGCAGGTACGTCATATCTGCTGCCTAAGCAACGAACCTGCACCCTCGCTCACCATCTGAGTCGTGGTAGCTCAATGGTTACAGCGTCTCACCGGTCACCAGAAGGTTGCGTGTTCGATTCCCGTCTAGGGCTCAGAAATCGTCTTTCTGACAGAACGAGCTTGACGAACGTCCTTTAGTCGTCTGATATTTACCAAGCTCCCGCATGAACAAACTTTCTGTTCAGCATTAAGTATAATTATAGTACTGGTCGCGAAAAACAGACGTGGCGGCTGTGTTGGGTGTTTTTCGCCGACTCGTGGAAAAACTAGGTAAAGTCGAGGTACAAATGAGAGGAATACAAGGGCGCTGCAACACGTTTATTTTTCATTCTCTTATAGCTACTGAATTAAAACAAAAGATCAGAAAATGGATAGAAGAGAAAACGAAGTCGAAAGAAAAAGGGAAGGAATAAGGATAACGAAAGATTTTGTAAGATTAGTACGACTGCGAAGGCCTACGTTGTGTTGAAACGAATAAAGAGTTAGGGGATTCTGTATTTAAAACTCGGATTTTTTACATGAATTCTTTAGAACCGTGATGAAATATCGTATTGAAGTACTGCAGTGCGGTAGCTAGTTCACGCGTAGATATACTTGCAGATTGCATCATTCAACAAAACATCTCACAAAAAATATCAGTCTTACAAACAGCAGGTTGTGTTGAAGCGACAGAAGAACCCTATAGTTTGAAAAAGATGATACTTTCAATGAATAATTTGGAACGGTGAGGAATATCGTTGTGAAGTGCTGCAGTGCGGTAATAGTATACGCACGTGTACGTATTTTTGTATACATCATGACTCAATGAAACATTTAACTGGAATATTTATTCAAATTTGTTAACAGTTCGTGAACATTGTAAGACCAGAAATTTGAATGTGGTAATAATTTGCGCTTTAAAATTTTGTAAATAAATCAATTCTTATTTGGAATGATGGATTGAGGTGACATTAAAATGACAATGCATTGACCGCTTGCGGAAAATGAACTTATTTTGTGGTGAGTGCAACAATTTAGCGTATCTTATGCGTGTAGCTAATCGAATGAATTTGTTCTTCAGCAGCATTTATTGAGATATTAGGCAATTATTAAACGGTGATGTCTTGAAATCAAGAATTGCAAGGATGGAGGCCTATAATAACCGCCCAAGCCGAAGGCTGACACATTAAGTG
This sequence comes from Nanipora kamurai, assembly GCA_036872915.1. NCBI lineage: Eukaryota > Metazoa > Cnidaria > Anthozoa > Scleralcyonacea > Helioporidae > Nanipora > Nanipora kamurai. The sequence goes on along the minus strand of JBAHVQ010047958.1, from coordinate 14,056 downwards.
GTATACCAATTTTGTCTAAAACAGGCAAAACCCTGAGTTGTCTCCAGGTTTTGAGGGCGACTTTGCTCCAAAGCTGAAACTGAATCCACCAGATGCATCGTTATCATTGTTGTCCGAAGAGTTACTCGTGCCAAAGAATGAAAAACCAGAGGTGAAAGAGTCGTCAGCTTGGTTTTTTTGTCCACCAAAAATTCCACCTGAAGGATTGGACAACATGAAGTTACCGCCACTGGGTGATGTAGCGCCGAAGCCAAAAGAGAAGCTTTGTTGAGGACTTGCAGGTGCTGAAATATCAGAGGTATGACATAACAGTTGATAAAGTGATGATAAGGCCAGTCTTTATAGAATTGACAAGCCTTGCCAGGGGCGAACGGGCGTACAGACCGTCTGTCGGACCGAACGATAGATGGTTAAGCGAGAAGACAGATCGTTGGGCAGATAATATAAAAGAAAAGCAAATTCCGAAAAACAAGGTCATCTTTCAACTTAAATCTTATGTTAAAAGATGAGCTTGGGTGAGAGAAGGGTGGGTGTGGGTGTGTTTGTATATATTAGCATATATTAGTATATGTTTCGATATTATTTCGTTACAGTTTTTTTATAAAAACCAAAGACCAGACAATGATTTTAAGTAAGGCCATGTTAGAGGACACATTGAAAACAGTGTTGAAAAAAAATATTTATTGAACTAAGGTTTCATCGCAACATTACAATGATTCTCGAGACAGAGTTATTTTCACAAAAATAGAACTTACAATAAGGAAGGTGTGCAAAAAAGGCCTGAGAAAGTGTCCACGTTTTGTTTTATTTGTTTTTTCCGCGCCTTATTGTCAGTTCTATTTTTGTAAATAACTGTAATATATCGTACTCTGATGATGTTGCGATGAAACGTTAGTTCAGTGTGTCTTCTAACATGGACTTACTTAATTTAAAACGTTTATCTGGGCAACTATAAACAGTTCATTCATTTTATGCACTAGTCAATTGAAACCCCCACCCCCGGGGTCCCGGGACATAGTGGGGGATTTGATCTAGACCCCAACCAAATGATGTCAAAACTCTCAGTTCCTGAGGACGACTTTTGAGTCAAATCCCCCACCAATTCGAAAACCATTTTATAAGACGCATTAACTGTCAAAAAACTATTACCATAAATACTGAGAAACTGTAAACAGTTTATTAATGTAATCATGTTAAAATTTAATATAAACTACAGTAGTACCAGCGTCAGCAACTAGTCTTTGCCCCAGGTAGGGACTGAATCAAAAATTGTCTAATTCCCCACCCCCAGGGGACAAACTATTGGTCAATACTGATCCCATGCCCTTGTTAACCCCCTGTATGTCCCGGGGTCGGGGGGTGGGGGTTCAATTGACTAGTGCATTAGGGTGACATCGTCACATTCAAGGTAATATTAGATCAAGTGATACTTTTTTACGGTCTAACTTTTTCCTCGGCGTTTCAACTTTACCTTGGTTTTATAGCGAAATTATAATTTCGTTTGTTTACCTGATTTTGATGGAGAGGAGTACAAAAACGTATTTCTGTTCTTGTCAGGTGATGGTTGCGTATTTGCCTACGTAAAGACGAACGTTGAAGTATTAGAGGCATTCCGATTTAGCTTAATTTTTCCTCATGATGGGTACGAATTGGTTACCTGGAATACGTTTTGGCGGGCGTTATCTGATTGTTGTGTGAAGGGTTGGAAGAAATTCAAGGAAATGTCTGGTTGGTCGTTCAATGGTGCTTCGTAGATAACCTCTGGCTCATTTTCCAGATCGGTTTCTTCTCCTGGTTCAGGAACCTTTAAAACAATATAATACCAACGTAAGTTGAGTTTTTATTTGATGAATTTCCACAAGGCAAATTTTTCTTCCCTCTTTTTTGTTTTTCCTGTTTGTCTCTAAATTTGTGGCTCATTCACATTATTATCACCATATTGTTCTTTTCTCCTTTCCCATGCAATTCTGCTTACGCTTTACTTTTTCTAGTTTTAATTTACTGTTACCTTACATCCACTCAAACTCCATTCCTCTCCATTCAATGCTTTTACAGTCACATAGGCAAACTGAACCAAATCTTTTATATACTCCACTAGTACCTGATGAATGTTATACATTGATCGACTTTGATATGTAAACCCCTCTCCTGGAGACCTGGTAGCTTGTTTAATAAAATTAATATGTTTGTTCAGATCAAGAGGACTCTGGGTAAATGACTGGCAGACAGGTGTAGCAGATTCTGATGAAGAAGCAGGGGGGATGCATCCACTTTTGGGTGTAGTTGGTGTTTGGGAACTATTGGGTACTGCTGGATCTTTATGATGGCTTCCTGGATCACTGGCTCCTTCAGGATGGCATTCTTAAAGAATCAGTGTTAGATTAACTGTGATAATTAGCAAAAAGTATGTAATAGATTTGGAGAAAAGAATGACTCTTATTCATCAAGACTTACAAGGAGTGAAATTCTGATGTGAGTGAGGGGAAAAGAATCTTAGCCATAGATGAGTTCTCCATTAGACTTGTTTTAAAATAATACAGCATTGTTACCTGTATCCTTTTCTTGCTGATGGGAAGATGGTATTAATTGGGTAGACACTTCAGGTAAGCTAGGATTGCTGTTACTGTTGCCAGCTGTGGGTTCACTTTCTGGTTGATGTTTGGTAGTTCCATCAATTTCAGTTCCTTGATGTTGTTGATGCAGTGGCATTGAGATGTATGTTAATGATTTTCTAGGTACCTGAGAAATCTGATTGCCACTCCCAGCCATCACCATGTCTGCTGTATTACATTGTGATTGTTGTACGTTCCAAGCTTGGTTTTCAGTTAAAGGTATTCTACTACCAACCAACTGTAGCTTGTTATTACCTTGTTTCTCGGGTTCATTATTAACTTCTGTAGGATCTCCTGTGGGAATAGCAATCATACAAAAATAGTGAATTGAGTAGCTGATTTAAGTTTGGTAGCAAAACCCTGAGTTAACCCAGTTTTCTCACCATGGATTAATGGACAGTGACAGGACATACTGTCAGGGATTTAGCAACTTAAATTCATGTTGCTCTCTAATCCTACAACTGGTGACAAAACTCTTGAAACACTTTTAGTTGAGAGAAGAAATTTCATGTCCTTAGTATTTTCAGTACAATTATAGTGACTCCATTTCATGTTCAGCTTGCAATCCCTGTTACCTTATTCAAGACTATAACTGAAAATAAATTTTAAGTGCATCTAACACTCTAACTGTAACCTAGATTAGACATCCCATTAAGGGAGGGGACTTGATGAAGGAGTTTGACCCTAGAAGAAAATCCTGGGTAACCAGGACAAAATTCGAAAGAAGTACCTCACCTGTGGTGGTTACAGAGCAGATTTTTCTTTGTTATTTGTCCCGATTATCAGTGATTCACTGCTAGGACTGAACTCCTCTGTTACTCCCAAATTGGGTTAATAGCCTTGAAACTCATTACCTTGAACCAACATTGCATTTGATGTGTTTTGCAGAACAACCTCATTTTCTGGTGCTTGAACCTCTACATTAACAGCTGAAGAAAATTCTTGATGTACATTTTTCAACAGACTCAACTTCTGTCTTGTTTTTCTGGTTGATTTCTCAACATCCAAAAATAGCCTAGCCCTTTTATAGTTTTAGTTAAGAATGTATACCCTTAAGGAAATTTAGTGATGATGCATGAGCAGTATAATTAATTGTATGTTCATGGATAAATTCAAGCAGTTATAACAATCCGATAGTTACTCAAGAAATTTATCATGGAACACTTAAACCATAATTCCGTAGAGGAAGAGTCCCTAGTGTGGGAAGAGATACTGTGCTATCTGGCTGGTAAAGCTGATGTGCCCTATTTAATTTTATCATAAAGGATACATCTTTATGATGCAATCAGAAGTTGTCTCAGGATTTTCTTGTAAATATTCTGTAAGTACAGTACCAAAAAATGAACAACATCAATCAGAACTATTCTTCAAGGTTTCAAGGAATTACAAAATAAACATCACTCATAAGAATGTAATTTTTATTATAAGTTAAAATTTAATAGTTTCTCACCTTGCATATGTGTTTTCTCAACTTCTATTTCTATAATCTGTGACTGTATCTTTGTGATCTGGTCAATGGTTTCTTTTACTACAAAAAAGTGAACATCAAACCCTGTTGTGAATTAATTTTGACAGGTTACAGTAAGTATTGAGTTCTGCTCATTTTATGCTCTACCTCTCTTCTGACTCCCCTTCCTTCATCCTTTCCTCCTTCTTTCCCTGCCCCTCCTTCACAGTTCTTCCTCCTTTTCTTCTTTCCTCCCTCTCTTCTTCCATTCTTCCCACCCTCCCATTAGTCCTTCCTTACCTCCTTAACTCCCTCCCTTTCCCTCTACTTCCCTTTTTTCTCTTCCTTGTTCCTTTACTTGCTGCCACCCAAATCCTCCCCTCCATCTGCACTTCCTTTGATCTTCTTCCCCTCCCTTCCCTCCCCTCCCCTCCCTCTACTCTTTCTCACATCCCACCCTCGCATCCTTTGTCTCTCCTTCCATTCCTTCCTTCCTCCTTCCATTCCTTCCTTCCTTCCTTCCTTCCTCTCTTCCTTCCTTTCTTTCTTTCTTCCTTCCTTCCTTCCTTCCTTCCTTCCTTTCTTCCTTTCTTCCTTCCTTCTCTCTCTTCCTTCTCTCACTCTTCCTTTCTGACTGTCTTCCTTTCTCTCTCTATTCCCCTTCCTAGTTCCCTGTCTTCTTTCCTCCCCTCTTCCTGCCTGTCAAGCTCCCTTTGTCCCCTTGTCTATTGCAACATTGCCATCTCTACCTTGCTCAACCACTTATCAACTCACTAATTTAGTCATCACTTCTCACCTCAGCCTTCCAATTTTCTTTTGTTTATTAGTTTGCTCATTCATCCATCATTTTATTCTATATGTTGGTCCATTAATCTATCCATGTGTTACAGTGCAGTGATTAATCCATCCCTCTAATTCATCTATATAATGCTGCTGTCATATGCTAATCTCTTTCCCATTAATCCTTTCATCTGCCCATCCATCCATCAATTCATCCATCCTCTCTAACGCACTCAATAAGTTTTTGATATTTACATATTCAGAATTTAATTATCTATTTATTATTCTGTCATACACTCATGGCCTTACTATTCATTTCAGTGTTGATAGCTGTCTGTTTTATCTCAGATAACTCAACAGCCAAAGGCATGCTTTCATATTTCTTGAAGTAGGTTTCCCATATTTTTTCATATTTTTCCAAGTCTTTTTGTTGCTGTAGCCTAAAAAATCATTGGTTGTATATGATTGCACAGTGTCCTGGCACTTCATTGCCAACTACATTTAGCTGATTGGGAAATACTAAGGAAATCATGAGTTGTGATTTGCCAGATGCATATATAATCCATCAATGGACTTAGCTACTATAGACTATGAACTTACTTTTGTGTTTGTTGTTGTAAGGTAACAGCTTCAAGCTTCTTTCTTAAAGCTTCTTCATGCTCATCCAAAACAGTGGCTGCTTTTCTGAAACTGGCAAAATACAAATTACATGTATTGATGTGCTGGTAACCCATCAAAAGATGTCACCCATTAAAGAGCTAAATAGTCTGGTACAGCCATAGTAAAACTACTAGAGTATGCTCACAGTTGGCAAAGGGTTAATCATGAATCCCTAGCATATTTGATTTAAAAACATCTGTAAAATGCATTCTTATAGTAGACAAAGATAATGAAAAACCAGTTGGAGAACACTTGGTGAGGATGAGGTAGGGTACTTTATTTGCTGTGACTGTCTTTTGTTTGTGACTGTTTTTTGAATTATTGGAACATTAATTTTGAACTTTGTTGCTCCAGCCCCAAGGATGTTTTCTGGTGTTTTACTGGGTTTTTTTGACATACATTCTGAAAATGTACCTCACACAAGAAATGCAAGGGAATCTGTTGGCCCAATTGCTTTGGCCATGATTGTACCACATACTTGTTGCAAGTCCCAGAATTTTAAGAGGGGAATTACAGTAAAATTCCAAAAGTACCATAATCACTAGCTGTCTTATTATCCTCATTGCATCAGATTATCATAACAGCAAGCTGAAGAAAGATTGAACGATACAATTTACCTATTAAATTGACAGGTGACTGTTTAGATGTAGTACCTTTCACAAATTTCTCTATTCTGTTTGAATTTATTGTGTAACTGCTTTGCTTCTACATCAAGATTTTTAGTTAACTCCTCCAACTTTTCAGTTTGTGAAACTGTATCCTCTATTTGCTTTTGATATGCTATAATACCAAACAAAACAGTTTGTGCCTTAATCAAATATCCCCAAAATAACTAAGATAAATAGGCTTATTTGCCTATCTGATATCTGAAAATGAGGTATGAACAGGAAATGAATTTTATGAACTTTGCCTAAGTGAAACTTATTGGTAAATAATAATTGGTTTGGTTGGGGGTACTTAATTGTTGTGGTATTAGAGGGACTGCAGAGCAATTTTAAAAGTGATGGGGCTGGGGTACAATCTGGGCTAGAAGAAAGGGAGGTCCATGAGTCATCCCCCAAAAGTTATTGGAGCCATATAAGAGTTATTGGTAGACTCTTGGAAAATGTACTTTGGATGTAAGAGGTGTGATAAAACAGCACATGAATGGATGATTGTATAAACTACCAAATGGCAGCATTAAAACACAAACACAAAAAAGTTTACATTGTGCTTATATTATTTTCAACCAAACTCAAGATTAAACATAGTGTCAACATTCATTGATTAAGTAATTGTACGGTAATACTGTAACAGTAATTTTGTGTTACATGTTTTGCAAAATAGTGGTAGGGTTGCAGCCCTACCAGCTCCGCAGTCCCTGTTATTGAGTGATATTATTATCAGTGGAGGCATGTGGGAGGATTTTTATCCTGGGCATATTAATTTTATGGTAGCTGGTTGAATGTTAAGAGATATTTTATGTGAAATTTTTCTTACTTGCTGACTTCTGTCTTTCAGTTTCAATGAGCTTTACCAACTCTAAGTTTTCAGCCTCTGTAATATAATTTAGTCAGTCAGTATATTGGTATAAAAAATTCAGTGATATATCTATATTGAATTCTTCTGTCACACTTCGTAGAGTCAAACTGGACAACACTCTACTCACAAGTGCCAATTAATATAACTTTAACCAGATAGCTTGTCATGCCAGAATCAAACCCCGAGTCATATGTACAATGATAAGCACATGCTATCACTGTGCCATCAACACCTCTTGAATATGTATTAAATATTGGTGAAAGTTGTAATGCAGTATCAGTACTTTAAAGAGGAGGGATTAAGGAGAGATTAAAGACTGCTAGCTGATCTTCCAGGTGTATAGATTTTTTGACTTCTAGTGATTTCAGATTCCAATACAGATAAAGAGAATGAGAGTTTTATAACCAACAGTACACATCTTAGAATTTAAAAGGAATCCACTAAATTACTAACTCTCAGATACATTACTAAAATTTATTACTTAGGTGCTTAATCAATCCAAAAGGATTTTGTTCTTTTTGTGTCATTTTTTCCACTTTTTTAATCACTCTTATGCTTTTCTCAGGCGGTTCCATCTATTTCAGTTTTCTCTTCAAATTTGTTTATTTTTTCCCTAGCAGGCTAGAAACTAGCAACATTTATTGAAATTGGCCCCTTGGGCAATTTGACATGGGCATAGTGAGAACCATCAGCACCCATGAGCAAAATTAACTTCTGGCACCCCCTTCCTCCAATACCAACTTGAGAAATAGCAAAATTGTTGCCAATATTAGTTTAGTAATATTCAGGGGTGGAAAAATATGCGTTGAACTTTGCAATATCCTTATATTCTTTTAGTACTTATATAGACTCTCCTTTTTTGGGCACTCAGGCTGATTGCCTATTGCTGCTTACCTGTCACTATGCCAGTGGGCAATTGTCATTTTCCTTAATTCCTCACATTATCTCTTCTTATCCTCATCTTCTCCCTGTGTTAATACTTTAAGCTACTTTTGTTGTGCTTTATACTTTATTGATCCAGACACTACTCCATGATATTCTACTCTACTCTTTCTACTCCAAACCTTATGTACCACACCTTACTCTACTCCACCCTACCTAACCCTACTTTACCCAGACCTAATGTGTTTAACTTGACCATATCTGACCATAATCCACACCTTCTTTCCAACGTTTCATTCTTTCCAACATTATCAATCTCTTTTCTTTTCCTTTTCTTTGTCTTGTATTTTCCTTACCTGCTTTTTGAAGTAGTCTTTCAAGATCCGCAGACCCTTCACCAAGTGTTTCTCTTTCAGGAGATTCCAATTGATGAATTTCTGGTTCTTCCATTTCTTTTTGTTAATCCAATTTCTATCTTTGATTTATCTTAATTTCACAATTTTTTTTATTTAAAAAACATTAAAAAACGTGCTTAGCCCGTTAGCTACCAGCCTGGAAAGTCCGTTTTAAAAAGAAATATGAGCGACTTTCACGCCCGAATAAAGGAATATCATTTCATTTAGTTGGAAAAAAATAACTCTCACCTTTATTTCTTCATGATATCTATTTTATATAATTGTGCAGTATTTTTTCGGAAAACTATTTATAAGAAATAACTTGCTGCGTCACTTTTCAAAGTTTCCCGCCAATAATTTGCAAAGAGGTACCCTCATGGACATGTGAGGATCCTTTTCAGATACAAGTCCTCTCAGAAAATCAAAGGTCCTAAACAGTCATAAATTGTCAACAGTAAAGGTCCATATGTTATGTTAGTAAACATTTTAATTTTGAACTTTTAATTCGCTTTTACAGTGTTTTATATTTCTTAATTTCAACTGACAAGTTACCTGGAAGCAGCTTTTCGTTCCCAGGTACCCCTATGAAATTAAAAACCCGAAGGCACAGGTTGAGCCTGCAAGTTGGGTTTACTTCAAGTCTGTCTTCTGCAGTTTTGGTTCTCATAAGAAAGGAGTAAACGCGCTTCATCTCTTTTAAAGGTAAGTTTCCTTCACGTTTTAGAAGTTCAATTGATTGAATAGGTAACAGTTTGTCTATAATATCTTTTACCGACTGGCGAAATGAAATAATGGAGCTGTTAAGTGGAACGCAGTACATGTAAGTTGAGTTGGACTATTGGTTTGTCTGTTTCCTTCCATTATGATTTAAAATCAAGATAAACTACGACTTAATAGCTAAGACAATGGAGATACTCCTGCAAGAATTCTGCTGGTAAAATAAGGGGTTTTTTTATGGTCTTTCAAAATTTCTCAAGGCAGGGCAAGGCGTTGCGAGTGCATGTCGAGTGGCACGTATGGCACTCAATGTTTTCGAATTACCTTGGAATCACAGAGGGAGAGAGGAAATTATCTTGAATTTGATATGCTGTGAGACTGTGGGACGACTTGTAGTTAGAACCTCTAAGTCCTCCATTTAAGATAAAGGGGACACTAAAGTTAGAAGTTTGTAGGATACTGATTAATTATGTGGAATCGTGCAACTAGTGCTGTCTGATTCAATCTTTGCAAAAGGTTAGGTGGGATATTTTAAATTTAGTGATTTTAATCGATTGTAGGTCTCACTTTGAGGTGGCAAAAGTACAAAAGTTAATGCTGCACAAGTGGCAAAAATCAGTTCACTAACTTGATTATCCAGATCCCCCACAATTTCATCAAGACCATGTAAGCATATTTTCAACCCAAAATTTGTTCAGTTTGAGAGTAGTTTACACTTTACCATACCCAAGGTAAGATCAGCAGTCAGCAGATAGGAGAATGTCACTAGTTGTCAATAGGGTTAGCATTTGCTGATAAGGTTTCGGTTAGGGTTAGGATTAGAGTTCAGGTGACCACAGGCTTTTGGGTATGGTAAACTGTGAAATTTCCATGCAGCTTGCTGGAAGCTTGAACAGGTTTCTCACAGAGTATGCTTTATTTTAAGATGTATAGTAATGTGGACACTGTTAAATACCAGATTGTTTTAACTCTTTCTAGGAGGTGGCTCTCCTTTTGACGAGTAAAATCATCTGGCATTAGCCAGAGTAAAATAATAAAAGTCCTGTACCAAAAGGAAGAGTTAATCAAAACTCTGCAAGAAATAGCTGTTCCTTGAATACCATACTTTACAAAATGTAGTTCACTGAATATTATTAATTATCCATATGTTTGAAGATTTAAACATGCAATTTTCCTTGCTATCATAGATGTCAACTGTTACAAAACTCCATGCAAGACAGATATTTGACAGCCGAGGCAATCCTACTGTTGAAGTTGATCTCACAACCAGTAAAGGTACAGTGTAAGGTCTATTATATAATTATTGCGTAGCAATCGTGGAACATGCCACTGAAAGGAATTTAATTTACGTGGTCTTATCAGCAAATAGGATTGTGTCAATTACGTGTACACACTCCATGAGGAGTTCCATTATTATTCACTGAACTTTTTATATTTTAATGAATCAAGCTGCAGAACTTCAGATCTCATGGGAAACACTTTTTGGGTTCCGTGCCTGGTACTTATGGGAACCCATGGGTAACTATTTTTCATTGAGTGAGCTAGCCGTAATCTTGGAAGTTCACCCCAGAACACTTTGCAGACTTCCTACTTGAGAAATGCATTCTGGGACAGTTACAAGACAGCGGGTTTTTAGTTAATATAATTTAATGGGACTGTATAATTATATACTTGTAAGAATTGTTGAGAACCAAATTTCTTTAATTCCCATATTGAAAAAAAATGTAAAAAACTTGAAGGAAAAAGCTTGAAGTGTTACCTGATTTTGTCATTTGCTGAACAATAAGCTGACAGTTTTCTGTGTATTCAGTTGTTGTGGCTATTCTTTAAAAAAAAACAAAAATCCCTGGTTGTGACCATTTCCTGGCAGGATGTCACCCCATGACAAATAAAATTGTCTTCCATTTACTGTACTTAAACTGTAGAAAAATTATAGAAGACTTATTGAGCTAGAGGCAAGTTGACCCTTTAACAACCGTAGCTTATCCCTGTGACAAGTAAAATTGTGGCTTTAGCAAAAGTAAAATATTAGAATTTGCTCTTGCCCCTTGATGAGTTAAATAAGACTTGTTTGATATGGTTAGTAGTAACTCGTCAATTAAAATTATTCCTCCCTGTTTTTAAGGAACATTCCGTGCTGCTGTGCCTTCAGGAGCATCCACTGGAGTTTATGAAGCTTTGGAACTGCGAGATAAAGATCCCAATAAATACTTGGGAAAAGGTGCTCTATTTAACCCACGTTTTGGAACTGATAAAATTTTCATGTTAATGGTTCTATTTATAACTTCTTGTTTTTGGTAGGCAGTTTTGGAGATGTTCTATTATAAGATTTTTTGTATTTAACAGTACACTCAGGTACAGTATACTTTTGTGTCTCTAGGTGTATTTAAAGCTGTCTCCAATGTGAATGAGATCATTGCACCAGCCCTACTGGAAAAGGTTAGAGAAACATAAATTGCCATAATTGTAGTGTGTTAAACATTACATGTAGTTTAATTAATGTATGTTTGGTATCATTTTTAAGTTGAAAGTGGAGGCCTCTATATTCTTTGAGCAAGTCATTAAACATGTTTGTTGACCTGCAGTATTGTATAGTTACTTTACCAATAAACTCTCCTTTGAGACTCTGAGGATTGTGTTTGTGGAAACACCATGTGTATGTATTATTTACACAAACATGATCATATACCTGAATGAGCTGCACTGTAATAACACAGCTTAAATTACAATATTTTTAATTCTAAATTTGAAGAAAATGGTGAATTTCTGTCAATATTGAAAGTAAGAAAATTGGTTTGCTATTTGCCATTCTTACATTTACTGGTATATTTCAAACTTTAATAACTATGCATACTACTGTACGTCAAGGTTACTCTGTTGCATTGCTATAAATGCATTAATTTTTAATTTAATTGAAATAAATCTTACTCTTTGTTAGGGCTTGGATGTAACCAACCAAGAAGCTGTAGACAAGTTCATGCTTGAATTGGATGCTACAGAAAACAAAGGTTAGTATCTTTCTGCTGTTAGTTCACCTAGGATAATGTATTTTGCTACCTGCCTTTTTTATAGATTTTTCAGAATTTTGACTTTTTCCTGTTTTTATTTTTAGCCAAGTTAGGAGCAAATGCAATCCTTGGAGTGTCACTTGCTGTATGCAAGGCTGGGGCAGCACATAAGGTACACAGTCCATTTCTCAACAAACTTTTCTGGGTAGATAGAAAACAAAGGTCAAATTAAGTATTGATTTTTGTGTTAATAAGGAAAGTGGAAACTGAAACAGACTTGTTGTAGTTTGTACATAAGTTATAGAGTGGTAATTCATATTTTGAGATTGCAATTTGATACTGTTACTGTAACCCTTTAACACACAGTGCCCAATATCTCAGACTCTAAGGACAGATTAAGAACAAACAAGAGAACAAAGCAAAAATAAAAAGGACAAAGAACGAAAGGAAAAATTTCATGCTAAAACAAATAAGTTATATTTCTGTGGCTATGGTAACGAAGCCTTATAATAAAGGAGAAACTAATATAACATAGAATTATTAAATAATGATCAAATTTTGATTAATATCATACCACTTACAGTTTGTAAAATTATTATTGTAAATTAACCCATTAAGGGGCAAAGCACACTTCAAAAGCCCTGTCCATCAAAGGGTTAAACTTCCTGGCCGGTACATAGTGACAAACCTACTGTGAAACATTTGTTGACTCCCAGTTTAAATCAGTACCCTGTTCTACTGTAATTCATTTTTTCTAGGGTGTGCCACTTTACCGTCATATAGCTGATCTGGCAGGAAATCTAAAAGTAATTTTGCCAGTTCCTGTAAGTTGATTGTATTCCATGTATTATTAGTTAAAATACATGTAGTAATTGCACTTTTCTGTGGTATGATTGTAAAGGGGACTTGACATACTGTATGTTTATCATCATACTGTAGTTGTGCTTGCTACATGTAAGTACCATGTGTTTATTTTTTGTTTGTAATTATTAATACTGGTTAATGGAGGGTAACATTTGATTAAAAGTAGAGTGCTGCATCAGCAGTATTGAATGGCTTGTAGATAATCAAAAAGATGACCAATAGAATTCAAAAATTGGTAACTAACTAGTTAATGAGATGTAAATGATGGATAGTCATTTGCTATTTTAAAACATTGATCAGTTAACCAAAGAGGGGGAGGACCCAGCAGATGCCCCAAAGGAATGGCAATAATTATGTAAATGGCAATAAGCAACGGGTTAAAACAGAAGAAAACCCAAGGGAATAGGGGATACAAGCCAATGTTTTTTATGCTAGTAAAAAGCATTACTGGTAACTTGTAAGAAGGAAAATGTTGTTATAACAACAATAAATGAAAATTACTGCAAAGGAATAAGGGATACAAGCCAATGTATCCATCCAGCCCTGGTAGACAAATCATTAGCTTGTCAAGAGATAAATGAAACAAACTGAAATAATTACTAAAATCTGAGGGAATAAAGCTCACAGGCTAACATTTTTATCTGCTCCTGCAAGACAAAAACAACAACTTAGAGAGTTTAAATGAAAGAAAAGTGCTCATTGATTCCATAGGGATAAATGGTTCAAAGTATGAAAATGAGACATCTTTCTTGTCTCTTGCGGCCATCATTACTCGCAGAAATTTGAGATGGCACAGATTTTCATATCAGTAAATGAATTGTTAGTGCGATTAAAATGCTGTGAAATGGGTTTATCAACATCATTGTTCCTTATGGAGCAGAGATGTTCAGCAAATCTGCACATCTCTCAGGCAGGCAGATTAGAATGTGCATCGTGTTTAATTTCAGACAGGGTATACCATACTGTGCTTTGTTTTACCGTTATGTGATAGATTGAATAATAAATAGTAATCATGATATGCTATAACTTTCTTACAAAAAAATAACACTTATTAACAAATTGAACTTTTTTAAGGCTTTCAATGTTATCAATGGTGGAAGCCATGCTGGCAATAAATTGGCTATGCAAGAGTTTATGATCCTTCCAACTGGTAAGCAAGTAGCAGTGGTG
>JBAHVQ010047848.1:0-29010 GCA_036872915.1 Nanipora kamurai | reverse complement strand
ATATCTATTGTTAGATTATCCTCAGAAGTATTAACTAAGTCCGTTAATTACCTCGGACATCGGCTCTTCGCTAGATACATCCCTTGGGCCTTCGGCCCTCGGGATGTTTTCTTCGGGCAACTTCCTTCGGGTTTTATCTAACGAAGAGCCTCCGTCCTCGGTAATTAACTCTAACTTAACCAGCTACGACGCATTACACTCTTGGGAACAAAGTATTAGGGAAGTTATGTTAGGTTCTACTCAACGCTTCTACCCAAGTTTCGTTTGTATAACATGATACATACAATAAAAGCTAATACCAAAATATAGTTTTCAATCGCGTAGGCCACAATACAGGCCTCGACTGTGATTTTAATGGCTTTACGGTAAATAGAATAGCTTAAAATCTAATTACATGAAAACTGAAATAAAGAAAGTAATCTAATACAAAAGGCTCAAACTATGTCATAAGCTTAAAGACCTTCAGTTTTACTTTTAAAAATTCAATATTTTTCATAATATTCAAAATAAGCATTCTGTTGAAATAATCACAACATCGTTAAGACTAGTAGTGCTGAGTTTATTTACCGAACGTCCACTAGTCGTCTGATATTTACCAAGCTCCCACATGAATCAACTTTGTGTTCAGCATTAAGTATTTCCATCATTATTATCATATTGTGACTTCCGTTACATATGATGAACCTGCACCGTAGCTCACCATCTGAATCGTGGTAGCTCAATGGTTAAAGCGTCTCACTGGTCATCAAAAGGTTGCGGGTTCGATTCCCGTCTAGGGCTCAGAAACCTTTTTTCTGAGAGAACGAGCTTGATGATGATGATGATGATGATGATGATGATGATGATAATGACAATAATAATAATAATAGTAACGATCTTTATATCGACACGGTACTATTTTACTAGAATTAAAATATTTACAAATTGGGGGGGAATAAGTGATCTTCCAATAGGCTGTGCAATAAGTTAAATACGTAAATACAAACAAAACTATAATTATACTAACTTAATTCTACTCTACAAATTATGTACATAAAAAGTCAAATTTTACAATTCTTAACCATACTTTTAAAGGATTGAATAGTTTGAGAGTTTTTGATCTAATTAGGTAGGTTATTATTGACGAACGTCCTCTAGTCGTCTGATCATTAACGCTTGTAGTGCTGAGTTTATTTACCCCATATATAACCCTGTGCACTACATATATCATCAGCCCAGAATATTTCGGGAGCCGCACTGTATGGAGTGTGTGTGTATCCCGGAATATTCTAGGATTAGCACTACTAACGTTAACCAGGCATTTAACTCCAACTTATTTACATTATTTCAGGTTCATAACGCAAAACAATAATATGTACTTTTACAGTCAAAATGTCAAAGAATCCCTTAGATACTTTTTGAAATATTCTTTTTAGCATAACATGAATGACCGAAAAATTGATATCTAAGAAAAGCATACGTAAATTTTTGCGTTGCTAAGTCCGATTATTTTGAGGTACCTCACAAAAAGTTTAAAAAACACATTTTCTTGAAAATTATGCAAAATAAATCATGTCAAAGTTAAGATAAATGATCAAGGCATCCAGTCATCGATTTTTTTAAGTTTTCAAAATTTCTCAGAAATTTTATATTTTTTGGAATACCACCTTAAGAACATAGAAAAACTCAAAAGAAACATCGTAAATGTTTCAGGACTTTTGCAATTTACATTACCAAATTCCAGTTGAATAATTAACTAAAATTAAAGCCAAGTTAGAAACTGTAATCGAATTAGCTAACGTAGTTTCCTTGTAAGAAATTTTAACGACTCAATTTTCGAAATGGAGAGAAATCTTACACTTCAAAACAGAGATACATAACTGAAATTAAGTGTATCTTCGACTTTTTAAACATTCCATCGACTACCAACTCGTTCTATTTTGTTTTTTTTCCCAATAGTAAAGAACTGCGCTCATTGCGTGTGGTACGAGTGGAGTTGGACAATGGTCGTCGCCTTGTTGGTTTACGATATCCAGAACCTCTAATTACGGAGGTGTCTCTGTTAATAAGACAACAGAAACTCAATGCTGCAGCGGTGCGTTTTGAAATCTTTTTTTTTCTGTCATAAATTGTTTTTAAGTACGTCGAGGGACTGAGCTGCGTCTGATAAATCGATTCATCGTTGAATTGATAGCTATCAACAATCGCGTCAGCGACAACACCCCTTAAAACATGGGTGACTTCACATCGTCATACTTTAGTCTAAATGGATAGGTTGATGAACGTATACTGGAGTGAGAGTGAGATTAAACGGAGATTCACAATGACAGGTGATTTAAATTAGGGGATATATAAACTTAATAATAACCTACTCAGCATCCATGACAAGTTATTACAGTACACTAGCAATGTTGACATTCTGGGAAGCGAAGATGGTGTAACCGAAAAAATTGTTAGAGAAGTGTTAACATTTTTCGATTCATGAAGTCCCACGGCCAACGTTAAGTCGGGGAACATTTTTGCCTCCGGTAGTTGCATGACAAATCAGTGCTCTGGCAAGTTCCTGGGTTTACCCTATACTTTAACCCGTTGCATGAGATTACCATCTATCCCACAACCAACGTTGTTGTAGCATTTTTATATACTTTATTTTATTGTTCTATATTCAGGAAACATCCGTCGGTGTATGCATTCGGTCGGAGTGAACAAATACTTTCAAACTACCAGCATCCTTACTGTACGTTCATAAAATGAAACAAACAAATATGTAAGCAAGCTTCTAAAATTAGACAGACGCTCGGTAAGAGAAAGCTAGTACTTTCCAAATACCGCTATGGCTATGTACATGCAGTTGGTAAAAATCAAATAAACATGCATAATTTTAAAAACAAACCGTCAAACAGACAAACAAACAGACAGAAAAGTTTTGTGAAATTTTAACGTAACTTTATTTTTGTCTTTATTTCTAGAATAACATAAATACGCAGTTAGGAATTGCACCTGTCATAATTCCTACCTCAACTGACAAACCGACGCTGGCAATGATTGAAAATCCTACTCCAGTCAATACAAGGTTGTTAAAGAAAGCTTTGAACCCTCCAGTGACAATTAAAAACTTCTTTAAACGTTGTTCCAGGTCAAGTGATACAGAAACATTCAAAAGGATTACGTCGGAATCTTCTGGTGATAATTCCCATTCTGCTTCCGTCGCTGTCACGAAATTTACTACTCAAGACACGAAAACTCTCCTCTCCAGACATGAGTTGCGCAATGCCCCTAGGTGTATAAATAATTACTTTGATGAGGAGATCGAATCCGAAAGAAAGTCGGAGGTTGCCGGTTACTGTGATGTAGGAAAGACCGAAACAACTCTAAAACGCGCTGCTGAAGATAATCTTCGCCGCAAAGATTCAGTCAAACGATGTAAAAAGCAAGGGAGTATTTTACTATCTTTCCAGAACTCCTTTCGTTCCAAAGAGAGAAGGCAATGTCCCATTTGTAACTCACCTTTTAGTCCTTCCTTGAGCAACAAAGAAATTAACGATCATATGGATATTTGTCTGATCAAATAATTTTGTAAAAGCAAGTATATCTTGGTAATATAATAGTTCTGGTTATTTTGTTATTTATTGAGCTGTGGTTATTCAGATATTAAAATGTCATCGGTTGACTTCGGTAGGCCTGGCAGTAATTCAATCGAACCAAGCAGCTTTTGTCGTTCCATACCTCATATTTTGGTACAAAAGAGAAAGCGGTTTTTGTTGGTGATTTTGAACATGATGGCACTTATATGATGGCATGATGGCATTTATACATGGAGAATTCATCAAGCAACAATACATCTATAAGAATCTAAATATACATAACTACCTATATTAAAGAGTAATTGGATTGGAATTGATCTGAAAGTTGTATTAAAAACGTAACGCGTTAGAAGAGTTTAAGACTAAAAACAGAACTACTATATGCATTACCATGTCCGCATGACACTATAAGTTATTCCGTAATGGGAATATATGCTGGTGGAAATTCCTTACGCTCATTTACTGATTCTTTGTCAGTTCACTAATCAGGAGATTCAAGAAATGTACTCTTGTTATAATTTGTTACCCTTTCACCAGCATCGGTATGTCGTCCATATGCTTGTCGAATCTGGTTGTTTCTACATGTTTCTTTATTGCCGACTAATCTTTCGTATTCTCGGCTTTCACCCACGTGACACCGGGCTTGACAACGGTTTGCTATCCGCCATATTTGTGTCCCTCCGACCGTAAGTGAGAGATTTATATCAAACATGGTTGGTGCTGGTCGAAAAGTGGTAAACCTAAGCTATAGTTTGCTTCTATGCGTAAAGTTATTACAAATCAAGGAGAAGAATACGAAGAGCTCACTAGCGAACGCCGAAGATTGTGGATTTCGGTGATAAGCCTTGCAGACACGGCTCCAAAAAACATCCTCTAGAGCGAACGATTATGTGGTCGTCACTTCCTTTCAGGAAAAGCCTGTAGTTGTCTGGGTACCTAGTCAGAATCTTGGGAAAAAAGAATACAAAGAAGTTGAGGCGAAAGAAAAGAAACAGGAAGAGGCAGAAGCGAGAGCTGAAAGGGCAAAAGAACAAAAGAAGCGGGTCGCAGAACAAGAACAAATCGAAGCTGCAGCGAAGAGGACACAGCTGAATCTTGCTGGGGACGGTGTGCGTGATATCGACTTCACCGAAGTTGGAAACGAACCTCAAGAGGTGGAAATGGCTGAGCGGATATCTCCGGTATCTTTGACACTAACTGTAGAGTCAAAGAATGCTGAAACGCAGACAGAGGAGTTGCAGCATGTGTCTCGTACCTTGCTAGCTTATCGAGAGTCGAAGATTGCTGAAACACAGATAGAGGAATTTCAGTATATGTTTAGTGCGTCAGCTGCTTATCAAGCCCCAGACAAAGGTTACTTCAATTTTATACCGATCTACCTTCGTATGAAGTCCTCATGGTTGTTTTTGAACATGTGACCCCCTATGTGTCACGCTGATCTCAGAGTCTGGACAGTTTCCATGAATTTATCATGGTTCTGATGAAACTGCGACTAAACATGCCTCTCCAAGATCTGGGATCCGGTTTCTAGTTTTTCTTTCTGCTGTTTCAAGGATATTTACAGCCTAGATACCAGATTGTCTTGTTTTATTACATGGCCTGACCGAGAAATCTTGTGGAAACTATGCCAATGTGTTTTAAGTACACATTTGGACGTAAAGTGACTGTTATAATAGACTGCTTCGAGATCTTTGTTGAAAAATCTACAAATCTACTGGCGCGTGCACCGGCCTTCTCGTCTTATAAGCACCATAACACCATAAAAGGGCTTATCGGTATAATACCACAAGGATCCATCTCATTCGTGTTAGAGGCTTGGGGTGGTCGCACGTCGGATAAGTTCCTGAAAGAAAACTGTGGTTTTTTGGACAAACTGGTACCAGGGGACACAGTGATGGCAAACAGGGGCTTTACGATTGACGAAACTGTTGGGTTAAAGCAAGGGAAGCTGGTTATCCCAGCATTTACGAAAGGGAAAGTTCAGCTAGACCCAGAGGATGTAGAAAGGTCGAGGGGGATTGCAAGTGTCAAGATTTATGCAGAAAGTATGGTTGTATTATTGCGCAGGAAGTACACTTTTAGAAGGAACCCTTCCCATTGATTCCCTAGTTTGTCGTGCACATGGACCTCCAGAGTCCCAGGTACCCATGATTGACAGAATTATGAGGATATGCTCTACTCTTGTAAATTTGGTCTTCCTGTTGTACCATTTGATTAGTTTCCTTGTCAACCATTCTTCCATTTGGGCAGAAAGGGGAATTATGCAGTATTTTGTAGAATATAGTATGTATTAAAATCGTTAGTGCTTGCTTGGTAAAATTTGGTAAATAAACTTGAAATGCTCAGCAAAAAACAAATCTAATAAAATAAAATATTGTGGCTTCTGGTTATTTTAAAACACTACATAAGGTCCCTACCCCTGTGCAATTAAATAGTATTTGGAGATTCAACAGACTGAGCAGTAGAACCCAAGATAGATAACAAAACGTCTGTTTTCCATGTGTTTAGTAGCAATAAGATCAAACGAAGAAATGTTGTACAAGTGGGTTATGGTATTGTTTAATTTTAATGAAAAGCTGATATGTTGTAACTAGAGTTATGTTATTTACTAAAAGGTAGGGAACATGCTAATTGAAGCATTTTCCAGACATTACAATAAATGTGGGCGCATTCTAGGAACATCAAATGTTACATACTTTGGATCAGTTGCAAAAACTAAACATATGGCAAACGCAACAGAAAAAACGCCAAAGTCACTACCGTTTGGCTGCTGCTGTACAGGTACAAATTCTAGTGAAACTAAATCTCCACCAAGTAAGTCATTTGCCTGTTCTTCTATTTCGTGGCTAATGGCATCATGATATAAACTATCGTAAAGTTTTACCATACCAGGCAAACAATCCACAGTACTGATGCCGACCCAGTAATCTGTACCAGTATGCAAAATCTGGACACGTTCCGCTGAAACTACATCAAAGTTACAGACACGGCCTGGTGTTGGGCACTGCAGTCCTTCAACTGATAGATTTACATTTTTAGTAGCACTTACATTTTTGTGAGCATGTACTATGTCACATGTAAGCCAAGTATTAGGATCCCTGGCAATATAATCAGTATCAACCGATTTTGCCAGGGAACCATATTTGTCAGTAGTTCCTGTTTGGTTGGTGATGACAACATTGTCCTCATCACTACTTCGATCACTTGACTCACTAAAAGCAGTTGATGCAGTCGTTGATGTAAAAGAAGTACAAGCTGTAGGTGACTTGGTGGTGGCTTCCCATTTCAGAACTTGCATTGCCATGTTTTAACATTATTGGGCATCGTTATCAGCCCCAAACAACTAACATGAAACTATTGTCGATGGTCGCATCTAGTATTGTGACGTTCAATTTGTTTCCTAGAGATGGCTTTACATTGCAGAGACAAATGTTGGTGCAAAGCATGGCAACCTGGTTAATGCCGATGGTGCCTTCTCTTTTGTCTTCTTGGCCGCATGCTTAAACTCTGGTATCCTGTCGCAGTGGGGACAGTGCCAGGGCTTTTTGGAACTCCACTTATCGCCAAACATGCCCTATGAAGCTGACCATTAGGACACTCAGGGTTGCTGCAGGAAACATATGTACTACTCTGTACTCTGCAAAAGCAGATGCTATTTGCCCCTGGAATCTTTACTAGCACATTACACTTTCTCGTATACCATCACCCCAGGATCTCTGGAAGAATACATATTCTCCAGAACGCTTGTAGTTTTCCAAGAACAGTGTATGTTTTGTGGCAGGATTAATTCTCTCACATACTAAATGGGCATTACCTTTGGTATCGAAAGCACAAACAACAAAGTTACAGTATTTCCTCACTGAAAGAGTAAATAGTTGTTGCCGGACTTGGTGGTAGTAATTGTGACTTCTCTTCAACTTGAACAATCCATTCGCCTTTTCTATGCATGCGTTATTTTTCTTGGCATATTCAAAGTCACAATTGAGTACAGAAACCGGACATTTTATTTCCAAGATCCCAATCGACAACAATAGCAAGATAATTGAAAAAATCGGGTGTGGCATGGAGAAAAGGATGGTGCTTATTGATAACGAGCGCACAACGCTGAATCTGGAAGTTGACTTGGTTCGCTTTAGTGTGTTCATAAGCTCTAATGGCAAATTTCGTCATGTTTATATCCATGCCTTGATGCCTTGGTGTTGACTTTATACAAATGTGGGTAACAAATTGATTTCAACAGTGACTGCGGCGGCTGTGCAAGATTGCTGTAGTAAACTGCACCGCTAACAGAAGCTCCAATCCGTCCTGCTCGATGCCTAAAAAATCCTGGGCCCCTTTTTTGCGGTCTCGTAACTTCTTCAACTGTACCGATATCTTCATCCGAAATACTTATATCGACATCTAAACGTTTGCGCAAAAGTTCCGGATAGCTGAAGTCTAAATTACTGGATTGATAAAGATTCGTTACCCCAGGTATGCTGTGGCTTTTTGGTACAAATGATCGGTGTGTTCCTCGATTAAACTTAACACCACGACTTTTGTTTGGCACGGATTGAGCTTATGCTAAAATGCTTCCATTTCTGTTGCTGAAACTTGCGGTGTCGGGGTCTTCTTTTGTGCACTAGTACTAGGGGTTCGTTGACATTGCGTTAAGCCTATGTCTCCATGGAAGGAATCAATTTTATAGTCAAGCTTCTCTTTCAGATTTTTAGCCGAAGTAAAGTCAATGTCTTTTACCCTCGCATAAGATACTTCGCTGACATAAGTCGGAAGGAGCCACGTGCATTTCCCTTAGGTACACGCCAAGTTTCCATTGATCCTTGCCCAACATTCGATATAAAATAAAGCGCTGGCGGCATGCAATTTGCTTTACATCCTAAACAATACGCAGAGAGAATGGCTCCATCGGTCCCAGCTATTAGCCGTACGTCCACAAGAGGGTCATTTATTCGTTGCGAGCGTCGAACTTTCGCTACGACAACATGCTTCCCTGCGATTAACTTCCCTTTCACCGAAGCTACAAAACCGGACACCATTTGATTATATGCCTCCAAACTCTTGTAGTTCTTGAATTGACCATTCGTATAGTAGCTTGTCTGGAGAACCGAGTAACTGAAACAAGTTCGACTGTTCTACTGTTGGCAAACATGATCGATTAAACTGTGCGTTTGGAATACTGACCGGGTCAATTCCTATCACTGAAATTTTCTAGAGATAACGCAGTATAATGTAGCTTTCCAAGGACAAAGCATACTTGGAGAGCACTGCGATATTCATGCTATGTCTCTCTAGCTCGTCTTTCTTGATTTGCTTTGATAAAAGCATGCTTAATTTTGATAAAAACTAAAACACATACTGCGGAAATGGCCTACTATTACAATAAATTCCACACTGAGGGGCACAAACGTGGTGGACGTCTATATCTGGAGAATCCTGTGACGTCATGCGAAAGCCAAGAATAATTTTCCCCGGATTATGTTCTGTTCAAACTGATTTTCAGGACCACCTCACTCCGACATAGGTAAAAGAGCATGATTAGCGTTTGAATATGTAAGCAATGCCTTTGACTTGTTTATTCAGAAGTCTGATCCTTCGGTTTGCGAAGAACATCTCCAAATGTCATCACTGGGTTGCATGACAGCCTAATAATTACACTCATCAATATTCATTTCACCTTTTCTGAAACACCTTGCACTCATGCTAAACAACCCAAGTGGAGGACAGCTTCAAAGTATCGACTTTCAACAGATCGAATAATTTATGGAAATTCTTTTGTTTAACAGCAATTTTTCGCCAACTGGAGATTCTGTGCAAGTGGTCTACGCTAGTGTAACCGTTAGGTTCTTCCAGTTGTTTTGAAAATTCCATTCTTTTTCTACATATATTTTCGATAGAATTTATGGTAAAACCATAAACCTTTAAGCCTTTTAAATTTTTCTCCTCGGCTTGTGTTTCATTAGTATTTGATGGAATAACGTCTGCTCGCTTGAGAAAAGTGTAGACAACGGCTGCCTTGCTGTCCAACGCCAAACACTTTTCTTTGGGTGTAGAATTTCGGTAGACGGTGGTACATGAATATCAAGTCTGTGTAAGTAATCATTTTGATTTAATCTATGAACTTCAAGCAGAGTTACCCTGGACTTCCCTCAGAACACTTTTCCCTTTTGTTTTCACTTTTCTTCCTAAGTCTGCTTTGGCTCTCATGTTCAGTTTCTTTTGCAATTTTTTGTTTCTTACACTCCCTTGGCTTTTCAAGCCTGAATTGGTTCTCAGATTCTGTTTCTGAAGCTGGCTTCCTTTTCATGCATTCTTTATGCTGTTGAAGCGTTTTGCACTCTGTTTCATGTTTCTCCTTTTGTATGCCCCAGACGTTACTAATTGTAGTGTAGGTTGTTTATTATCTACTATTGTAGGAATAGCTTGTTTGGAAATATGCTCAAGTTGATGAGTATGATCTAAAATACCTTTATCGTATTTGAGAGTTTAACTTTTTAACTGAACTGACACACCATCAAATAAATTAGTATTTAATGTCGCGGATATGCTGTAAAGTACTTCTCAAGTTCAGTAACAGTATAACATTTGACAACAACAGCATTACCATTTGAATTTGGCATACCCTCGGTATTTCTAGCATGTGGGCCAAACATGTAAAAGGCAGAATCTTCACTATGAATTGTGGCTATAGTATAACCGTCTAGTATAATAATGGCATATTTGTTATACGTGAAATTATTCATCGATGGCGAACGTAGTGAAAATATCAGTCTCGATTTCATATTCATCGTTAACATAGCCTTGAAAATCTTGGCCGTATTCTATAGAAAATTCGTTCAAATTTGCTGCCTCAACGGGTTTCGTCACAACAGGTAAATTATTTGTATCCTTTGCCTCAGTTATAGGCTCTACCACAACGAATAGACCAGTTTGTTTCGCCACAAGAGGCAAATTATTTGTATTCTTTGCGTCAATTAAGGGCTCTACCGCAACGGATAGACCAGTTCGTTTCACCACAACGGGCGATTTGTCTTTAGTTGTTTCATCAGACATAGACAATACTGAATCAATCATTGACGGAAAGGCCGCGACAGATCAGTTTCTTGAACTGCAACATACTACAATTGGTAGATCACTGAGCATTATTGAAACGGTATTAGGGATGCGTTGACTGTGAAGGGCAGACAAGTACAAGCTGTCCCCGTGTGCTAAAATGGCGTCGATCGAGTCGCTCGACCAAGCTGACACTGGGTTATTAAACTCGTACAAAGTCAAACATGAAGGCATAAAACCGCACTGTCGGCCTCTCGACTCCTCATTAAACATTTTATGGCCTTGATGAATGCCTCAGTTCCAACTGAAAAAACACGCATAATTGCAGACTTATCTGCAGTTTTAATAGGGTTGTCCTATATATGTTGGCCCAGAACGGTCTATCTCCGCAAGTGCAAGGAACCGCATGTGCAGGAGAACTCAGGCCACGCGCGATCAAACGTGGGTACTAGGTAGTCACAACCGACATAAAATCGAGATCGCATGCAAGATTAGTGTGCTGCCTAGTTAGCGCTCGGTAGCAAATACCTCTCTATAAACTTGGAGATATTTCACTGCGGCATATATAGCCTGACTCTATTTGTAAAAACATTCTGATGAGTCATATCAGGGGTATAGCAATTGATCTCGGCCTCATCTTCGCCAGTCTTTCCATAAATAGGAACATCTTCATGTTCACATTAGGAACTGTAATTTATAATTACCATAGAGGTTGTGGATAAAGTAACGTAAAATGCTTAGAGGCTCTGAAAGTGACCAAAAAGAGTTCGTTCCAATTGATTTAAGAAAACTCGCCACGGATCAATCATTGGTTGCTGAAATTTGTGAACGAGGCTCAATTAGTAGTGTTTTTACATGACTGCCGAAATCGCATACGTGTTACCTGCATGATTGTTATGAACGAAGGTCAGTATATCCAATTCATGGATATAATTCGCATACATATACTTTTAGAACAGCGAAAATGCTGATATAGCGTTTCAGCAATTGCAAGCAGATTGCAAAGATTCCAAATTGCGCATGCCTTGTTACGAAACATTTGATCAAAAAAGTTGTGTTGGACACAACTAGCATTGTGCACTCACTTTTACATCTGTTGGACCTTATTTATTGGACTGTTCTCGACCGCAGGAAACGTACTCCATTGCTCGAGGACATCTGATAGCGGCACAATATAGCCGTGGGCGAGATGACAGAATTCTAGAAACGTACATTTATACAAATACAGTTCCACAATTGTCCCGGCTAAATTCAGGAAAGTAGACTAGTAACGAAAGTAAACTTGTTCCCTGAGCAAGAGGTAACTGTAATAACGCTCCTTTGCACATTGTTGGTCGTGTACCTTCAACATCTGGTCGTAACGATAATAGATTTGTTGGTGAAGCAGGGTTCTGTGATTTCATAGATCAAAATTTGAAAACTTATCCCGGAAAGCAGCCGTACCAGTTTAACGTGTGGACGCATTTGTGTACTTCAGCATGTTATCGTGTTATCTCTTTCACCAGAAGTACTAGGTTTTATTCAAGAAACGAGCCAGGATATGATTTAGTAATGAATATACCCCTTAGCAGCTTATTTTTAGAAACTACGATTAGAAGCATGGAGTAGAATTGTTACCAAAAATATCTAGTTACAATCGGTCTGTAATTTTTTTTTTTTTTTTTTTTTTAAAACATATTCAAACATATTCCTGTGAAAAGATTTCGCAATAAAGCAAAAAAAAAGTCATCAGGAATGTAGGTGTGTCGGTGGCACGGTGGTAGTGCACTTGCCTCTTACCTCTGTCACTGGGGTCGGTTTTCTGATTAAAGTTGCCTGGGTCACATCTCAGAAGATTGCTGTCCAAAGTGGTTAGACTCTACCATACATCGCCGGTTTCCTCTTGCAGTAACACTGTGCTCATGAGGGATGGCCCTCACTAGACCTTTAGGGAGAACAGTTTAGCTGATAGGGTTACCCAGCATAAATAAAGGAGCTTTAATGGTTTTTTACCAAAGGTATATTTGAGGTTCTGCCTAGAATCAAAAATGTTTTTGGCAAATTCAGTGCTACCAGAAAACATGTAAAACATTTTTCATAAAATGATGATGAGATTATGTCAGGTACTACAAATCTGGTACCAAAATAACATGAGAGAAATACATAAATAGATAACACTGAGACGGCTAACAAAAAGTGGGTACATTTATGGGTCTTGATCCCTGTATTCAATTTAATCAACCACTATCGTCTTGCCGACATCTTGCAATCAGGAGTTGTGCTCACAAGTGAAAGCTCTGAGACAGCACAAGGGCCTGAAACTGGCGTGCAAAATTGGCCTCTATGTCGGCCATGTCTGCCTTTACTTTTTGTCTGGCCGATAAACTGGAGTTCTCTCTTCAGTCATATACAGAGCTCACTGAGGTCGCGTAGCCAAGTGTTCTCGGCGTACTTTTGGTGCACTTCTTACTAAGCCTAACGCCAACCTGCGTGAAATGTCGGTGGACAAATGTTCAAACGGATGGACAGTAATTCTATACACCGCCGAATTCCTATTGAGGAGGCCGGTATAATAAGAACACTATGGGCCAATAGCAATTCCTTGTTAGATTACCATGTTTCTATGCATTTGATTATTCAATAAACTCTTTCCCTACCCGGGACATACTCTTCTATCTCGCTCTGGCTAATAACTGGACCTTTGGAAAGAAATGACTTAACTCATTTTTAAACCAGTTCAGTTTGTTCGTCAACGGAAAAGGTAAATGTGCTTACATCGTTTGTGATGCGCTCCAGTTCGCCTTCGATGGTCACGCAAAATAAAACACATACGTCAAGATGACAAATTGCAAGGTACAAAATCATACCTCTGAACGGGCCTTTAGTACGGTTTCGTGTGACATTACGCAACACCAAACACCCGAAGAAAAGTGACGAGAATGTTTCTTGTCAAACCATTATTATGAGTATTTTTTTGCGAAGAGTAATTGCCGACGAAGTCGTTGAGCACGCGAAGAAGTTTCTGTTCGTGAGATGTGTTTGCAGAGGAAGTTCTGAAGACACAACTTTGATATATCTCGAAGGCATTTGCCGCACAGTAGTTATCAAACAAATTTGGGAATTCTGTCAATTTTATCTCATATCAATGCATATTATCAAAATATTCTGTGACATATTATTGCAACAAAGTATACGCCCAGACTAAGATGTTATTAATCGTAATCCCGATCTACAAGGATAAAAAATAATTCGTGGACTAACTCAGTTTAGCCTTAACAAGGTGTTGTATTTATGTTCAATTCCTTTTAGT
This sequence comes from Nanipora kamurai, assembly GCA_036872915.1. NCBI lineage: Eukaryota > Metazoa > Cnidaria > Anthozoa > Scleralcyonacea > Helioporidae > Nanipora > Nanipora kamurai. The sequence continues at coordinate 15,108 of JBAHVQ010047848.1, read as the reverse complement.
TCTTAAAGAGACGATACGTTGGCGTTTCTCAGTGTTTTCAGACTAATTTGATATTCCAAACCTATATTAACTAAATAAGAAGGAAGTAAACCTAGTCTTAAAGACCCGCTTTCACATTATAATAGAATAGCCAATAAACTAGAAGCAACTGCAGGATATTATTGGTTCTAGAAATTGGCTATATATTAATTATAAACACAAACTTGACTATATATATCTACTCACAATGTTTGGAAATGTCACGGCTCATTCCTAAGTAAGGGTTTGGCGGGAAGCATTCTGTTATTGTTCTTATCATTAAGCTCTACCACCCTAAAACCAAATAAAGACGTCAAGTACTTGTTGCGACGGAAAATGTCTGACGAAATTCCATTTGACTTGATAGTCGATAAACAATTCTTGATGTCCCTAGAACAACTGTAGACAAATTCCTATCCTTGTATTAAATTCTTGTAATTTAATATCTTTATCTCGGCTTAATGAAATTCTTTAGTATCTCATTTATAAATTTTACAGATAATTTAGCATCTATTTCAACAGCGTCCTTAAGACTGAAGCATTCACCAATCTGGTTTCTTTAATTTTCTGGTTTACAGTAAATTGGAGTTCTCTAAAAGTTTGTTTTTCTTTCGTTTCTTAAAATAAACCTCTCTTTGCTAATCTATTATTGAAAGAGCAGTAATTAAACCGCACCCTGGGTATAATGTGTACAGACATGTCGGGACCCTATGAACTAGAAACCCGGCCATCAAAAAAAAGGGTATTAAGGAAGGCATTTGCGTTGGTAACGTCACATCTAATCGTCTCGTGGATTTTATCTAAAGAGTCAAGATCGTTTTAATATCGTGGTACGTTTAGTGCATCTGTTGAAAGCGTAGCAAGGTTTCTACAACTAATAAATAGTATAATAATCACGACTAATATATATATGGTTTAGTTCAACGTGTGGTTACAAGGTTTTGCATATCCCTATTACTCTGGACATTTTAAGATGTAAAGTGAGCCAAAGTCGTTTCTTAGTCCACTGTTAGAGGATTTAAGCCCGCTTCACATAGCAATTTCGTTCGACTTTACGCGATACGCAAGGATTTCGCAGTTTGTCTTGCCATGTGAAAATGTGTGCCATGCGTTAAGTAGAGACCGTGTCGGATCGTAGCGCATTTTGTCGTATCGTAGTTTTGAAATGTTCAAGAATTTGGTGTCGTACGTTGTTGCATCGAAACGAAACACAGTGTATGAGACCAAGTTGTAAGTGTTCGTGCCATATCTTGTGGTATCATATACCATGAAATTGTGTGAGATGTTGTGCGATGGAATCCATATCCATTGTATCCATGTTTCTACACTAATTTCGAGCCTGTAGATAGTAGGCCTAGTCGTAGAAAATGTTACCGTGTACTTGTAGACAGCATTGCATTGTGTCGTACGGTATCTATAGCTATTTACGCAACTTGCCGATGTAAAGGCGACTTTCGAAACTGTCAACTACGAGTACATTTATACAACGCGCCAGCGACTTGAAAATCCGACATGCAAAAGCGATATGTTCGTTTTCCAACTTGCTTGGTCCCAAAAGTTGACCTTTTTCTGTCCTGCGCGATAAAGCAACTTTAATGGGTGAACAAAAAAAACCACAACGATTTTTCAGATGTTGTACTTTCGTGGTCGAATATTGTAATTGGGATTTGTAAAACTCATTAGTAATTCATGAGGAAAATTCAAAAGAAATTAATGATTAATCAGTGTATGTGAATGTGAAACAACCACAAGTGGTTGTATCATGTTAATATAACCACTACTGGCTGTATCACATTCACATATCAGTTCTGTCTCCACTCTCTAACATTCAAACTGCTTTTTTCGTGGTTAAAATAGCTTCAAAGTCTTCGTTTCACAAGTACTTTACGACATTTGCGTCGGTGTTGTATCGGACATACAATCACTCGCCTTCGGCTCGTGCTTGTAAATCCGATCAATATAGACAATCCAAAACGTTGCTTTTAACTCTTTCCATGAAAAATGTTTTCTTTCTAGGAGTAAAATTTGTCTGGTTTCATGTCCGAGTAAAATAATAGAATGCTAATTCTGCTAGGAAAGAGTCATATCATGAAATATTTCTTTAATATTGGATTGGACACTCTTTATTCTTGCAGTACATTAACTTTTTTTGCAAATTCAATCACATTTATAGTTGTATGCTAGTCACATGCACTTTTATTCAATAGACTACCTTTCTACGAACGGGAGATATTTCACTGCAGCATATATAGCGTGACTTCACTTATGAAAACAATCTGATGTGTCATTTCTGGGGCATGAGGCATCAGTTATTTTTGCTCGTCTTTCTCTCCACAAATAAGAACATGTTCATGTTCCATTGATAAGAAATTGTAGTTTATAATTACAGTGCAGGGTATGGATAATCATAAAATGCTTAACCAATTTTAACAATTATATGCCGCCTACAGTCATAAGTCTTTCACATTTCCTTTGTAGATGGTAAGGACTCTAGCAAAAAACTGTGGGACAACATATATTATTCTTTGGATGAATCCATTTTTGCTCCAGTTCTTCAATACCAATGCTCAGTGCACTGGAAACGGCTTCATGTGCTTGTAATTTTATTGGTGCTTGCGAGTGGAATTCTGCAACGAAAACGTTTTCAACATTTAAAGGCTCTAAAAGTGACCTAAAGAAGTTAATTCCAAGTAGTCTGAGAAAGCTCGCCGTGGATCAGTCATCGGTTGCTGAAATTTGTGAACCAGGCTCAATTGGTATTTTATATGATTGCCGAAATCGCATCCCTATAGCTTCAACGATTGTTATGACCGGCGATCACTATTATCATGAATATGGTTCGTACAAATATAGTTTTATAAACAGCAAAAATATTGATAAGGCGCATCAACAATTGCGCAAGGACTATAAACATTCCAGATTGCGCAAACCTTGTTACGAAACAGCGGATAAAAGAAGTTATGTTGAACACAATTGGTATAGAGTACTCGCGTACAAATCTATCCAGCCGTGTACACTGGAATGTTCTAAAATAGACGAAATATCTGAAATTGCTAGGGAACATCTCATAGCGGCACAATATGGCCGTGGCAGACGTGACAGAATTCAAGAAACTTACATCTATACGAATGTAGTTCCACAATTTACCCGGCTAAATTCAGGAATGTGGAGTAAGTACGAAAGTAAGCTTGTTCAATGGGCAAGAGATAACTGCAATAATGCTCCTTTGCACATTATTGTCGGTAGTGTACCTTCAACGTTTGGTCGTAATGATAACAGATTTGTTGGGGAAGCAGGATTCAGTGATTTCATTGATCGATATTCGGAAATTTATGCGGGAAAGCGGTCATACAGGATTAATGTACCAACGTATATGTGGACTGCAGCGTGTTGCCACATCGGCTCCGTCATCAAAAATACTGGGTTTTATTCACCAAACGTGCCACGATCTGATGTTGTAAGGGGTATACCTCTTAGTAACATACTTTCTGCATTTGAGATCGACAGGGTAATATTATTCCCAAAAATAGCTGGCTGCAACGACGATGGGAATTTCGTTAGTCTATATGGATGATTTTTTGGTATATATCTTATGTGACCTGCAGATAGAGACCAAACGTAGGCTTTTCTCAACAAATAATTATTACTGAGAATTGTACAACTAAGAGATTAAAATATAAATCGTTGGAACAATTTTTTTGGTATTTTGTGTTTATATCTGTCACAGTTTTTGTGTTTATAAAGTCACTCTGGGGCCAACCGATTTCCGACCGTGCATGCCACGACTATACCATTTATAACTTCAGCTAATGCCAGACGATTTTACTCCTCCAGGAGAATTTCTAAACCAGGTAATTTTTCTAGTTGGCGGTAACGGTAAATGTGCTTATCCAACTCATTAATGATTCATGAAGGAAAAACAAGCGAAAATATATGTTTAATCAATACTGTAAATTTGAATACAGGATCGACCTAATTTACAGCCACCTTTTACTTCTATTTTCTTGGCTCAAATGTTTCGTATCCCTAAAATAGTTCGTAAACATGCACCTTCAGCTGCATTCGTTGGATTAGAATATATGCGGTATTTGCATACAAACTGTCTGGAGTTTACTTCGGCTCGTTTTCGGCTCGCCTTCTAAATGCCCATATAAGTTCGGCCGCTCATAGTGTACTGTATATATTACCTATAAAGCGCTCTTACGTGTCCGATTTTGTGCCTTGCGATTGTCATCCTGCAGTATGCGACAGTCCTCATGACCGCCTATGTGACAATTAGATATCTGCTTATGATTCCCTCTAGTACGTCGTCAATCACTGATCTTAATACAACTGAACTGCGCATCCTCTATGGGCATGAGTCAAAATTTTGAAGCTCACAGCCGTAATTTTACTACTCCACGTGCAGGGCTGCTTACGAGTGTAACACTTGTTCCCTATATCAGGTCTCATACAAAAAACGGATAGTGACCTCGCACGGTCAATTTTAATCAAGGTGGAAGATAAATTAGAAAAACTGTAATTTCCGGAGTTTGAATTCCGAATAATTATCAACCGATGCAAATTTACTGCCAGCCGGTGAACAGAAGGCAAAACAAGGATCTTTTCCAAACCTGTAAAGGACACACTTCAAGACTTTGTTCAAACACGCCATTTATATATAAAGGTACAAAAATAGACTTACACTGAAATTTTGCACTAATTTTACGAGTTTTGTGTTTAGCTATAAATTTCTTAATAGCATTACTAAAAATAGACAACAAAATAACATTTTCTACTGTTTGGCCATACCAAAGAATACAAAAAATAAGCTTTTTATTCCTTGTTTGGCGTTATTTGTCCCATAGTGGTAACAGAAGTCGGCTTTATCTTGCTCTTTTGTCTGTTTTTTAGCTGGCCACTTTCGTAACACTAATTCGTGGCCTTAGGGTTCACCTTTTTAGCTCCATGCGCAGTTATACTGAGATCAGTGTTCTCAATGCTTATGCCAACCGTAATTGTTGAAGCACGTCGACCAATCAAAAATGTCGCTTTGAAATGCATGTGTGAGCAGAGGAAGCTGTGGACACAATTCTGATATATTTCAAATACATATTTATTTGAAAGACATCTGCATGCGTGAAGTAGGTATCTACCTATTTTGGGAATTCATTTGTCACTTTGAACACGTAACGACGAATATTATCAAAATATTCTGGGATATGTTGTTGCCAAAAAATTTACGCCCAGGCTAAGAAATTCAGGGCCAGTAATTACCAGACCATTAGAGATGCGCATGCACGAAATTCACTTCCAACATGACCAAGAAATATTACATTTATTTTGTGGAAGTTGGTCCTCCAGGTTAGTGTAGTCTTGAGAAAGACTGTTGGTAGCCGTGACTTTTACCAACAGCCTTTCTCAAGACTACACTAACCTGGACGGTCAACTTCCACAAAATACATGTCATGATTCTCCCAGGTTCAAACCATTTACTTTATTAAGAAATATTAAATGTACATAAAGGAGGGAATTTACTTAATCGTCGAATTAACTGGTTTCTATGCGACATTTAATACTTGGCAAAATTCTTAGTGATCTGAGAACGTGTCCGAAAGTATCGGAAGAACTTTTGAATACATATTACGTGTTGTATTGGCTCTGCACATTTGAGCACTTTATCTGATGTGCTGTATAACAATAGCAGCAGACTTTTTCTAAGGGGTGATAGTTGAGATAAAATTCCTCGTTTTTCAGATTTTTCATAGTTGCCGAAACTTTCGTGTTCCCGCAGATGTTATCTAAACACTCCAATTATTTTGAGAGCATGTAAGTTCGATTCCGTCGCCCAGCAAGTCTTCGTTAAAAGTTGTGTAAAAGGGCCGAGAATAGAGCTAATTGTGCTTAGCTTTCAATTCTGGCAAACAGCACTTCTTGCTATATTGCAATTAATATGAAATTAATTAAATGAGAGAACTCCATAAAACCGATTAGCAATTAGCGAAGTACTATAGAAAGATTTTACTTTGCAATAAATTATTAAAAAGTGTTAATTGACAAAATTATTACTTTAAAACATTATTGTGTCGCCTTATTCCTTTATTATATTGCCTTATTCCTTTATTATATTGCTATATTCCTTTATTCCTTTATATTTATTAGCTTAGTGACTTATGTAGTTAAATTCAGCTGGCTGAGGTTTTGGTTGAATAAACTATTTAGAGGCTTATTTACAACAAAACGGAAAGCAGGAATGCATTGCTCTGATAACTGCTCTCTAAAATGACAATAGGAAGTACAAATGAGAGTTTTTTTCGGGGAAAATTTTTTTGGTTGAAAATTTAAATTTACAACCGCGACAGAAAACAAGAAACATTCAATTCATGTCATTGCTCACAGTTATTAAGCTGGCATAAAGACGTGGTTGGACAAAATGTCATCGAAACCACTTCACAATCCTGTTTTGGCTAGTTATGTTTATGTTGTTATGTCTTCATGCTGCGAAGTGTGGACCTAAGAGTTTCCTTCACCCATGAATTTTAACCCGCCATCTTTACTGGGAACAAAAACAATTATTAGTTTTACAAATTTTTTTTTTTGCTTTATGTCTCTGTGTGTCGTTAGTATATTTGAAATATCCCAGTTCAATTTGCTTTATAAGAATGGTGTCATTTAAGACAAACACGGAAGTTAGTTGAAGCACCCTTACACAAAAACTGAGTCATACAATGAGTTAATAGGTCTATTCATGGGAAATCGAGACCAGGTTTGAATTGGGATACTAACCATACGATAGCACTCAATAATTACTTATTCCTGCCAGGAGCCTTCCCCTGACAAGAAGAATCGCCTGGTATTAGCCAAAGTGAAATCAGTAAAGACCGATCGTGACAAGAAGGATTTACGGGTACCATCAGGAAGGCAGCTACGGCCCAGGTAATGGCAAATTTATTATGGTATTAAAAAATCATAATTAGCATAAAACAGTGTTAATGCATGCTACTCAACTATCCTTGTTTCCATCAATGCTAATTATGCTATTTACAAAAATATTTTTCGTGTTACGTCATCAGTATAGTGCTAAAATTACTCTCATATACCGGAATTGAGTTTAGGGTTAAGCAATGAAATAATTTGTTTTTCTTTGTATTCTTTCTCGATTCTGCTACTGCCTGAGCATTGGTAAATCGGCATTTACCAAATTTATTCTAAATTGGCCATAGTTGCATTTAGTTAAATGTTGACTCACTGGCAGGTGTCTATATCGTTCCTGTTTTATCTGTTCTTTGTGAAGAGTTTCTCTATTTGCGAGATTCTGTGTCCGGCCAACATAAAAGTCTTGGTACTTTGGACATATGATGATGTAAATAACATCTTTGCTTTTACATGACACGGAAGACTTTATATTTCAGAATCATCCTCAAGGTAATATGAAACAATAAATTCATATGTAACCTACACTGCTGAAGTCAACTGAAAAAGTTGACTCGAGCGGGATTTGAACTCGCACCTTCGGGAATCCGGCCCACCGCTGAGACCGCTCTACCTGTTGAGCTATCTAGCCTACACGGATTGGAGGCGAGTTATTATCCAACTTAAGTGTACGAGATATTCTCGCAACAACTTAACGCTGTCCACGAGGATAGATGTGCAATGTTTCAATTCAATTTCCGAATCATCCTCAGGGTAATATGAAACGATAAATTTAACCTACACTGCTGAAGTCTTAAAGTTGAACACGAACTTAGTTCATGTGGGAGCCTGGTAAGTCTCAGACGACTAGTGAACGTTTGTCAAGCTTGATCTCTCAGAAAAACGATTTCTGAGCCCTAGACGGGAATCGAACCCGTAACCTTCTGATGACCGCGAGGGGAGTTATTATCCAACTTGAGTGTACGAGATATTCTCGCATCAACTTAACGCTATCCACGCGGATGGATGTGCAGTGTTTCAATTCTATTTCACCGGATTCCAGATGATGCGAGTTGAAATCGCTCTCTAGTCAACTTTTTCAGTTGACTTCAGCAGTGTAGGTTAATTGTGAATTTATGGAAGACTTTTATGACTTTATCGTCCACGTTTTACCATATTTCAGCTTTAAAGTGTCTCTAGTTATAATGAGATCACATGTTCCGCACCTTGTTTCCCCGCATTTTGACAATGTTGGTTTAGGCTTGTCACTCGAAAATTCGGCTTTCGTTAGTAAGTGTTTGAGACTTTTCGACTGTCGTCGGCTTACTATGAGTTTGGTGTTTTCTAGTAGAGTTTTCGTCGTGTCTGAATTCGAGAGGAATTTTAAGTTGTCTTTCACCACGCCGACAATGCTGGGGTTGTTAGGATTGTGAGTAATGACTAAAGGAAGAATTTTCTTGTTTTTCTGATTTATCCTTTGTTGTTCTTAGCTCCGTAATTGTTAGTCGTTTGGCCTTTTCAATTCCTTTTCTAATAATTCCTCGCGGGTAGTTCTGTTTTCGTAAAAATGTTTCTAGTTCTTCTAATCGTTTATCTCTGATATCTTGTTTTATCACAATTGTGCATAATCGTCTTTCTAATGAATATGGTGTGTTATGTTTCGTATGTTTCAGGTGGCACCAAAAAAAGTCCACGTACTGGTGACTGTCGGCTTGCTTGTAATATATGTCCGTGTAAAGTTTTGTCTGCTCTTTATAAACTAGTATGTTCAAAAAAGATAATTTGTCAGAGCTTCTATGGTAAACTGGATTTTTAGATGAAGGCTATTTAGTAATGTGAGAAATTCTTGACGTTCTGCTGTTGATCTTTGCCAAAACATAAAACTGTCGTCCAAAAATCGTTTAAAATCTTTCACGAAGTTTTCTCGTTCTATCCACCCGTATTTTCCCTCATATTTCTGGTAGCGTTGCTTCTCCAAGAACCCCATAACCAGGGTAGCATAAGTCGGAGCCATTTTAGTTCCCATGGCGGTTCCTTGCAGTTGTCTGTAGTCTTTGTCATCGAATTTAAAAGTATTTTCTTTCAGCACAATCGAAACCGTGTATTTATTATGAACTCTTTTGAAAATGGTCGCTCCAGTGTTGTCGAGAAATTGTGCAGAAAGTATTCGATAGCTTGCAATCCTATTTCGTGTGGAATACTTGTATAAAAACTAATCTCGTCAAAAGAAACAAATATTGTGTTTTCGGTTACTTGTTCTGGTATGTGGTTTAAAAAATACCAAATCGTCGCAAGTGTAGCTTGGCACATGCTTGCAAAGTGGTTTCAATATTATATCCAGAAAATCACTCAACCTATTTGTGGGTGATGAGGGTCCGGCCTCAATGGGTCTCTTTTTCAAGTCTGACGGTGGTGGTAGTTTCACATACTCGGAATTTTGTTGTTTGACGGCAGCTTTGATAGTCGGTGATTCATGTATTTTCGGTAGACCATAAAAGTTTGATGTTTTACTTGCAAAATTTTGGATGTAATCAATTTCCTTCATTGTTAGCTGGTGTTCGTATTCCTTTGTCAAACCTTTAATTTTTTTCGTTATTTCATTGTCTTCGTTATTGCCTAATTCCGTGCAATTTTCTATGTCTGTTAGTAATTCCAAAATTTTGTCTCTATAGAAAGTTTTGTCCATGATCACTGTTGCTCCACCTTTATCTGCTGCTTGATTTACAAAACAAAATTAGACTTGTTTTTGACGATTGAATTATCCGGTATTGGTTCATGGTTGTTGAAATGTTCTAGTAGCCGCAGTCTTCTTTGAAATTCTTGTAAATCGGCCTCAAGTTGCTTTTTGTTCTGTTTCGGTGTTGGCGTAAATTTGAGTCCTCTTTTTAATTTTTATAATTCATCTCTTCTCGATATATTGATGATCTTTGGTTCAACAGTTGCCTGTTTAGTTAATAATGCCGTAGTTGTTTGTTGTCGTTCGGTCGGTAGTAAGCTTGATGATTCGGCACATGATTTCTGCGTACGGGCGTGTTGAAAAAATGATTCTGTTGTCGGTTATTTTCATTGTTGATGGTTCGTTGGTTTTCGCGCTCTGTCCCTTGAATTCGATGTGATCTTACGATTTTCGCGTATGTTTCTTGGCGACTAAATACCCGGTCTCGCATCTTGACGTTGTCTTGCTTCGTGTCTGTGTTGTCTGCTCGTTGAGTTTCTCGTTCTTTTTCTGTGAGGAAATCTTAGTCTAGGTTCCTCTTTGGTTTGGTAGTGCTCTAGTCGTCTTGTAGCTTGTCTTGAATTGTGGTGGAAGGGAGTAGGTTACGTGTAGGAGGTGTTATTTAGTATGTTTCATGAGCCTAGATTCTCTGGTCATTGCTCCGTTGTTGTGTTGAGTATTCCATGTTTCTTTCTTGTCTGGGCTTAAGTAAATCAGGATTGTTGAATCCATTGGCGTATTTTTCTAGCCACTGTTGTTTTGATTTTAGTAGCACCTGAAGAGCTTTATGGTGAAAACGTTTGTGGAATAAAATAGTATAAAAACGAGTGACTATTTCTTTTTCTTGCTGACTAATGACTTTTACCTTACATACATATATACATACATACATACATACATACATACATACATACAACATATATACATACATACATACATACATACATACATACATACATACATACATTATGAATATACCACCACTCCTACCACCTACCCAGTAACAACAGTTTCTTACTCTTTGCCACATCGATACTGCCTCATCTAAGGAGATTCCTTGTTTAACTTAATGAAGAAATTATTGTACCAGCTCGAGTGCATACCGATATGGTCAAAAAATTACCGGTCCCTGGTGATTTTTTAAGTAGTTTCAGACTTGTCACTCGAAACGAAGATGTGTATAAAGTATGGTCTTTTGTGTTTTCAATGTTAGAACGAGTCTCATATAATCACCCTATGATTGTGCAGGAAATGGGAATGCTTATCAAAATATTCCACTCATGACATGATCTCGTTGTCTTTTATATTCTCGATTCTTCAATTGTTAGGCGACGTAGCCGGCTAAAATTAGTGGTTTTATCAACTCTGAAGATGCCCGCCGCTGAGGATGTTAAAACATCAGTCACTTCCACTAACAGTCTTTCTCAAGACTGTACGATCAACTTTCACAAACATCTAAGTTAAATCAACATAAAGATATAATTGGACATAATGTCGTCGAAACAACCTCAAGATCCCGTTATTATATACGTCACTAAGCTCATTTGTTATGTCTTTATGCTGCCAAGACTCAAGAGCTTCCTGCACTGTCGGAGTTCACTCTCGTCGTTCAAGTTGCTCGGTGTCACACGACTGGTTCCATGTTGCGGTTGATGAAAACGATTATTAATCCCTGGAGGTAATCCGGGGTTTCATATCTGCGCGGCGCAAGTTAGCAATACTTCGAGCAAAATGGTCAGAGAATTTTGACAGCGTAAATTGGCCCTTAGAAAAAGAAATAAGTGTGAAATATGAGAAATTGAAACCACATATGAATTGCAATAATAATATAGTAAGAAACATACTTCGACTAACAAGATCTTGTAAACCTGATATTTGAGTTACAAATAAGACGAAACTGGCCAGTCTCATGTTGTTTTTAATCTGGCTGAAATATTGGGTTTACAAGATATTGTTTAACTGAGTACAGTTTCGTTACTTTGCTTCATAAAGTTGTCAGTTGGTAATGGTTTTTTCAATACTTACCATCGCAAAAATTTAGGGACGCAGTCGGCAATTAATAAAGCATCGAAGACTCAGAAAATGGCAAGTTTATTCATATCTTAAAAACAAATTGAACATTTCCCGGAAGCATTTTTTCAATGACTTAAAGCTCAGTACTTTAAAAGATGCCCGATCACAGTTTCCTATCTAAATTTAAAATAATCCTGATACAAGTTTGAATTCTGTAAGAAAATTATTACTAAGACAAATATTACCGCTGAAAGTTTTCGTCTAAATAACTGATACAAAGATTTGATGGTAATGAACAGTAATGTGTTCAAGTAAACTTGGAATATATTTGGATGTGAACAAATAGTTATACCTTGACTTTTAGGGCGTTTAACAAGAGGAATATTACTCAGTAATTTAAAGTCACGAAAGTTTTAATCTTTCTAGTGGAATAATGGTACATCCTTGTGCTTTAAAAATTGAAGATGAAGATTTGATGAGTTATTCTTTGATGTTATAGATGGATCTCTTGCTAAAAAGCCCTTCTGATTCTGCCTAATTTGACCATAAGTGTGGATAATTAGCCTCAATACTCTCCCAAATCCCTGGCCATGCCCATAAAGGAGGCATGGATGAGAGCGTTTCCCGGAAAACTATTTGATAAATCAGAATTGGCAACGATGTAAGTTAGAGAGTTGAGGTGCCTCAATTTCTCCGTTTGTCATAACACTGACATTGTTCTTATAAAACTAATAGATCTGAGGTATTTAAACTCTGTTAACGGCACCAAAGAAACAAAAAAAATGAATGAAATTATTTATAAAACTTACAATAGTTTTTTTTGATTTGGTTATTTCCTGGCAATGGGATTCTCGTTAAGTGTTAATTAAAAAGGTTCGAAACATTGATACTTTTCTATATAAGCCGCTCCCAGGATGAGAGCTTAACTGTGTCACAGTATGTTTGTTGGTTATTGTATAAAAGGGTGAGAAACAAACGCCAATTTCGGATTTTTTCACAACGTTTATCGGGCAAACAAAAACCACTCCACTTCTAAGGTGAGAAAAGCAGCTTATATCCAACATTAAGCCTTAATGTTTTTAGTATGCATGCTCTAAATCTAAACTTATAAAACTAATAGATCTGAGGTATTTAAACTCTGTTAACGGCACCAAAGAAACAAAAAAAATGAATGAAATTATTTATAAAACTTACAATAGTTTTTTTTGATTTGGTTATTTCCTGGCAATGGGATTCTCGTTAAGTGTTAATTAAAAAGGTTCGAAACATTGATACTTTTCTATATAAGCCGCTCCCAGGATGAGAGCTTAACTGTGTCACAGTATGTTTGTTGGTTATTGTATAAAAGGGTGAGAAACAAACGCCAATTTCGGATTTTTTCACAACGTTTATTGGGCAAACAAAGACCACTCCACTTCTAAGGTGAGATAAAGCAGCTTATATCCAACATTAAGCCTTAATATTTTTAGTACGCATGCTCTAAAGCTATTTTAATCTGATCAACGTTTCCGAATTCCCCGACGGGAATCAAACATGTAACTTTCTTCATCGGTGAGACGCTCGAACCATTGAGCTACACGGGTTCAGTCAGTGAGTGGTGATTATACATTTAGTAGTGGTTCATATAACGTTTGGACCCACGGTGCAATATTGCAGAAATTACTGAACATCATGGGCGAAAATGAGTTTTTGAGGCAGCGGTTAACATTAAAATTAGAGTTAGGGTGAGTATTAAAGAAAAAGTCAAACTAAGTTATGTTTAATATTAGTCTTTTACTAATCTATACTATTACTGGGGTATTTTTGTCAAATTTTGCCATCTTAAGATGTTGTCCTTGGGTGAGTCATTAAAATTCCACGCAATGTTGCGTGAAATGTTGCACCGTGTGTCCACGGCTTAACATTTGTTCAGATGAGCGTCGTAAGTCAGATATGAAATAGCTTAAAACGATTCTTGTATATACATTTAATAGCTAAAGCGAATCACGCTTCGCTGTTAAACAAGCCAGTACTGTATAGTTGGACAATGCAACTTCTGCGCTGGTAGTTCATACCCATTAACCGTTTAAAAAAAAACCGGTTAAGCATCAGCGACTCCATAGGTTTTTCATGTTGCTTTGTAAAAACATTCTGATGCGTTATATCAGGAGTATAGGAATTATAGGCCTCATCTTTCGACAGCCTTTCCATAAATAGGAACATCTTCATGTTTACATTAAGAACTGTAATTTATAAATACCATAGATGTTGTGGATAGAGGAAAGTAAAATTCTTAAAGGCTCTGAATGTGAACTAAAGCAGTTGATTCCAAATGGTTGGATGACAACTTCCCATGAATCAGTCATTAGTTACTGAAATTTGTGAGCGAGGCTCGGTCGGTGTTTTATATTATCGCCGATCACGGATATAATTCGCATACATATACTTTTAGAAACAGGGAACAAATTGATATAGCGTTTCAACAATTGTAAGTGGACTACAAAGATTCCAAATGGCGCAAGCTTTGTTTCAAAACAGTTGATCAAAAAAGTTATGTTGGACACAACTGGTACAGTGTACTCACTTATAAATCTGTTGGGCCACGCTCATTGGAATGTTCTCGAATGATTAAGGAAACGTACTTCCTCCATTGCTCGAGGACATCTCACAGCAGCACGGAAGTAACTTTATCAAAGCTCCTTTGCACCTTTACACTTTGAAAGTGTACCTTCAATATTTGGACGTAATAATAACAGATTTGTTAGCGAAGCAGGGTTCAGTCATTTCATAGATCAAAATTCGAAAATTTATCCTGGAAAGCAGCCCCACTGGGTTAATGTACAGACGTATTTGTGGATTTCAGCGGATTGTCATGTTAGCTCCTTCGCCAGAAATACTGATTTTTATTCAAGAAACGAGTCTTGGTATTATTTAGTAAAGAATATACGCTTTAGAAGCGTATATTTCCAAAAATTAAGATAAGAGACTTTGAGTAGAATTATTCTCAAAAATGTCTGGTGGCAACGACGGTAAGAAATTGAATTTTCTTCAAAACATATTCAAACATATTCCTGTCAAAGGATTTCGCAATAAAGCAAAAAAATGACTTCAGGAATGATTCTTTACAAAAGGTAAATTTAACGTTCCGCCTAGAAAAGAATAGATAAGAAGTTACTGTCAGTAAGATATGTTTGCAGAAGAAGTTCTGAAGATACAACCCTGCATTTGCACGCAGTGCAAACCAAATTTGTGAATTCGTCTGTGAATTTTATCACATATCAACGCATGATCGAAATAATGCAACAAATATTATCGAAATATTGCAACAAAGTATACTCCCAGGCTAGAAAATGTTATCCATGCTAATCCCGATGTACAAGAGATAAATATTTGTTGATGTTGCAAAATGTCATGTAGTATGTGATTGTGTCATGTTATTGTATTCAAGCTTAAAGATCTATTTAAGAATCAAACGTTGTATTGTAACAAAC
>JBAHVQ010047421.1:0-29054 GCA_036872915.1 Nanipora kamurai | reverse complement strand
GGTCTGGTTTCAGTTTCGATCGGAAGAGTATCAATGTTATATAAATTCTTTGTACGATGATTGAATTCATTTTGTACAAAGCCAAGAATGTTAACGATCATGGAATGATCTTGTCTTAGACGGCGAGTAAACGAGGAAGTAAAAAGGTAATATTTGTCGACTGTTATCTGTAAGATTTCCACATTTCACTTGCTGAATTGTTATTCGTTGATTCAATCGCACGTAACAACAGATTTTCCCGTCAATCGTCCTAAATATCGTGGCAATAGACGAACCAGGCGAAAAATGTAATCTCGTTATAAATAATAAAGCCCAGTAGATAACTTTCTATATATAATATTTGTCTATTCGCTCAAAACGTGATTGAATTAATGGAAACTGTTCTTGAAAGGGGTTATCCCTTTAAAGTGCTTGTAAACTCTGCGGGGTTATATGTTTTTAATGATTTTTGTTACCTCCTGAAACTAACTACATGGATCAAAGTAGAGATAGGAGACTGGTAATTAATATGGCTGGGCACGCATGCGTAGATAGCGACCTTGACGAATGTTTATACTGTATCTATCAAGACAGCACCGACCGCGTCACTAAAATTTGGGAAGTTGTTGGACGTTTGCTTCGGGGAAGTTCTTTTAAATTTGGTAATTAAAGCAAGCAGAGTAATCTCAACAACATATCTCATTTTTAAAATTTTTCATAAGAGAGAATTTTTTAAAATCTACCAAGTCTATTGCAAAAAATCTACCTTGACAACCCATCCTGATATTTTGTTATTGTATTCTTATATTCAAGAAAAAATTTGTGGAGTTTCTGCCCTTTTTAATACTACGGGCCCGATGTCCACGCATGCGTATTGTTTTTTGGTAGCGGTGTTCACTCTGCGCTTTTAACGTATCTCTTTAATTTAATTCTGTGTTAAATTTCCAAGTGGCACTAATTGACTCAAGCATTATCTAGAAATTAGACCTCGAGTTTTAAGAAATTCTGGTCTAACCGGTTTCAATAATGCGAACACATATTAGTCAGCGGATGTATTCCTAAGTGCTTTGTATTACTTGACAGTGAACGAGTACAGAATAATTCCTTTAAAGTGAAAGTGGAATAACACAAGCTGAAGGTTAGCAAGGTGTAGACTCAGCTGGCTGACTGACTGGTCACTGGTTGACTGCTGCAGAATGCAGGACCGCATCGGCTGTCTCGACACTGAAGCCAAAGTGATACTTCGGAGGCAACCTGACTGGTACAAAAAAAAATCTTTTGGTTGCAACAAAACTTTTGCATGGTTTGCCAGAATTTATACTGATATTTTTAACAGATGTAAGGCAGTGCAGCAAAGGTGCTGGCCCTGGATTCTGCACAATGCATTTATAGTATTACGACGGTAGAATGAGCTGGCTTAATAATCTTACCCACTCACTGACTATAGTTTGCCCCAGATTCCACATTCTCATACGACCTTGTGCACGAATTCCTCACACAACTTGGTGCACGTATTATATAGTAAGACCGAATTACTGGGGCATCAATCAAGCTCACTTCTGCTCAAAACTAGTAAATCCGGAAATGAATTCCAAGAGTTGCAGGTGATCGAAGGTAGTCATCGTAATTGAAATTTTGTCACTACATCAGAAACACGTCGCATATTAATCTTGGAAAACATAATTTTTTTAATAACCTGGAGGCCTCCCTATGACGAATAAAATTGTCCGGAGTTAGTAAGACTAAATATCGTAGACAACGTTTGGCATCAGTGGGAAAGAAAGGGTTAAAAATGATGTGAACAATAAACAACATATTCAAAGTAACCTGCAGCTTTCTTTCTGAGGATAGAATACAAATACATCAATGTTTATGGCACTTTCACATTATAAGAATACTATCGATAGGATTTTAAAAGTAAAATCGTTACATCATGTTGGCTATTCTCACAGTTATTTAATTCTCAGTGACTCAGCTACACGAATAAGCAGCTTAAACGGTAATGTTGAAGACACTGGCCCAACTATCACAAAAGCGCAATGTTTCATTACAGTCTCTCTAACCTCGTTGATTGTGTGAAATCCACTGGGAACCTTTTAACTACACTTTCTGTGTTGAAGCATCGACAATGGATGAAATGATAAACCATATTAAGCCATTTATACAACGTTGTGTGGCACTAGGCATGGGTAGATTTTAGCATATGTAGATTTTAGCACGTTCATCGCTTGACAATACCATGAGGTCATTAATTTTAAGGGATTTTCCCTTGCTATCCGGATAAACAGGTTTTCAATAAACATGTTGACGAAAACGTTTCCGAATGTTTACGAGCTGGATTTCTGTTAAGGAATAACAGAGAGATGTTTTAGAAGGAATTTCGTTGCGTAAAAGCTGCTCTCCATGGAAGTGGACAAGATCTGCAGTCGACGAGAAATTTACTTCGTCAGCAAGTCGAAAGCTCAGCAATGACGTCAGAGGAGATATTGCGTCATGTTTATCTTGTCTTCTTGATTTAGAATATTGATTTAGCGTCTTAACTTCGAAGATACAGTGGCTGCTTACTTATTTCTGTGCCATCAATTTAACATCGACAGTTTGTAGTCGCGTACTGTGTTTACGTGTGCAGTTGCGAATGGAATCAAAGGAACTAACAAAGGAATGACGGAATTAAAGCACCATGTCTGAGACTAAAGGATGAATGTCGTTGAGTCGCTGGGGAAAAACGTTTTCAGTACTCGACCAGTTGTTCATGGGAAGAGCTGCACGTTTATCGTAGTGAATCTTTGCTGACCTGAACAGGTCATCATGACAAGGCTAGCGACTCAATGACACATCAATAATGCTGCCACAAGAGGCGAAAAATGTTTTTAATGCTCAAGGAGGTGATTGCCAGAAAATTGTGGCAGTTGCCGCCGTTCTTGTGGTTACGAAAGAGTCAGCCGACCTCACCATACAAGCTTCATTGTGCTCGAAGAAAGATCAAATTGTTCTTTTCAATTCTATCAATTAACAACCTATTTGCACGCCATTCCAAATTTTTAAAAGGTTCGATCATCTCCACCTTTGTTCAAGAATTTTTGAGAAATTCTACACCCATGGTTTGGTTCTTTCATCAAAAATAAGGTCCGCGGTTTACGCGGTGGAAGAGTACGATTCCGCTTGTTTATTTAATATTAGCACTTCATCCGTTTGCCTGTTTCCCGAGCTTCAACGAATAAGCCAGCCAAACACGTCAAATTTAGTATTTCTATTCCATTGTCCATGTCACTACCATCTGGAAAACCTAGCAGGTTTCCGGAAGGGGAAGCAGAAAGGAAGTCATTGTACCACCTTGTGCTCTGGAACAATAGTTACACGTGGCTTTTCTCATGTCTTGCCCCGAAGAAGGAAGAATCAACGAAGAATATCGAGTGGGGGTTTACAAGGTATATTATAGCTTATAATCAAGTATATATTCTGATATTTGCACCTTGATCTTATGTTTACAGATTACATCGGGGCTAATAGTACAAGAGAAAATAAGCCGCGACTAAATGTACATCGCGAACACACGAATGAATAGCCAACTGGCAGCGTGAATATATTTCTGACAAAAATAAGTCGCCGAAAACTTAGAGTCCGTAAATACTTGTATAAATGAACCGTTGGAATCTTATTTAAGCTGCGGCTTAGTTTATCCGTGGCTCTTTTTTTCTCGTATGAACACTGCTGTGTGGTTTACTTTAGGTTCACCCAACATTCTTGGTAGGTTGGATGATGAGTGAATAAATCAACGGAACTGAAGAAAACGATAGTTACATGTTGTTCACTGCCTCGCAAACTTACTGAATCTGGTTTATTACTTGTGTGATTGGTCCATCATCAAGATATTTGATGGTAAATGGAAATACTCATTGCCTCTTCTGTGCTTCACAAGCTGGGTTTACACAGATACTACGATTAATCGGGCTGATTTGTGGCTTCGGTGCATGTTAAATTGAGAAGTAGTCAACAGAACGTTCCTTGGGCTCAAATTAGCCCACTTTTTGTTAATTACCATGCACCTAAACCAGAAATTGGCCTGATTAATTGTAGTATGTAAACGTACTTTATTTGAGTTGAGTGGTTTAGGTAGAATTGAACTGGTTTGGTGTTTACAACGTAACCTCCAAAACGTTGCGATTGCTCACACCAAACCAACTCGAGTCTAGATATTCATAAACTCCACAACACACTGATATTTTTTTGCTTGGTTGAGTTGCCTAGCCAGAAAATCCTGCTCATGGTTTGTTTGGATATGGTACGATGAATACTAAATCATGTACATCAGGGCGCAGTTGTATAAACGCTAACACCTGGTCTAACTGTCCATACTGATCGTGTCGACGTTAAATCTATTCAAACTCATTGTCTTAACGTCAGACGTTCACAGTCCGACCACGTGCGTTAAGCTGAGGGGCTGATTACATGGTCAGCCGGGCTGAAAATATCCCCGATTACGTGGGAAATTTCAGCCCGGGCTGAAAGTGAAATCGAAAGTGAATACACGCGAAAAGTGCGAGAGAGTCGTTGCTATTTTAATATTTTGGCGTAGTTCACACGTGCTTTTCAATTTCTAGCCCGGGCTGAACTTTTGTCGTGCGATTACGGTGGATTTTTCAGCCCGGGTAGCGCCAGCCGGGCTGGAATTTTTGCCATGTAATCACAACATCAATTTTCGAGTTATTTGTTCGTGAGCCCGGGCTGAAAAGTCTGCAAGTAAGCAGCCCCTAAATGCAACTGACTCCAGATCTAGCAATTAAAGCAATGTCTCAGTTAGGTTATTCCTTTGTGTTTTCCTCGTGAATTATCAACAAGTTCGGCCTGATTCAAACAGCCTCCGTCCCGTCGCGTTTGATATATCACATAAATTTAGAAACCTCATATTATCAAAGGTCAAAAACTAGTCTGGTATGTTGCTAGCTATTTTAATGATGGCTAAAAACTATCTTGTTAACCCCTTCCTAACTGCATGGTTTGTTTTCGGACCATCAGACGTTTCTATTATATTTTTCTCTGGCTAACGCTAGACGATTTTACTCGTCAAGGGGAGACCTGAAAACCTGCCGGTAAAGTTAAGAGTCAATGTAGTGGCTGTCTTACAATCTGTCGGTATTTCCGTGGTGGTCATACTCGAAGAGCCAAACCCCGGAAAGGAAAGAAATATTTCGAATTTACTACAGCTGATCTACATCTGTCAGAAAGAAGAAACACCTCGATTGCCTGTGGCAAGCCTATGGATCATGAATGAAAGATAGTTGAGATTACAGCAGAATGTCTTACAAAAGGATAACATTTCACGCACACTCGTGACACTTTAAACATCACATGACAATGTCTTATTACAAATATTTTCCTCTTGTTACTTGGAAAAAATGATCGGTTGGTTTTCCAACCGTCATTCACGTCTCTGAAGATGATTTCCGTACAGGAAACCGAAACGTCAGACAAACATGAATTTTTTGAGCAACGATCCGGATGAACACGTAATCATCAATTCTACAAAACCAGCCGATTCAAACCATTTACTTCCACAAATATCTAAAAATATACCACGTGAGTTATTTTTTTTCTAAATATCACACGTACGGGCGTGCATCAAAGGAAAATCCAAAGTAAAACCAGCAATCAGAAACGAGTAAAATTAAGCATGATGGAATTACATGGAAAGCCAGGGCGTTAATATTTCTCTCCATTTTGCTCCATCTTATTTCTTGCCGTTATTGGCAACTGGTAAAACCATTGGCACAGAAACGAAATATAAAACCAACTTTTAACCAGTCAAACGTTGCATGATACTCGACGATAGTTGAAACTCTCGCTCTTGTTTGACGACCATCATTGACTATCATTAACTTTGAGTATGTTACGTTCAAATCATACGCGTATACCACACCCACTTTTCACCCACGCCACCCCCATGCATGGCACACCTTTAAGGTTGACGTCAAAGTTAAAAAGTAAAATGAATAAGCATAAATCTTTGAATGAATCAGTATGTTTTCACAACAATTTCGTTAATCAAATTCAACAATTTTTTTCCTACGTAGTCATTACTTGCAGTGACGTCTTCTCCAGCACTTCGGACTACATAAAATGGAGAGAAAAAGCAAGAATAATGAAGAAATGGAAGACCAAAAAGGTAAATTTGATTTTTTTTTTTTTAAATTAGTGAAAATTAATTTGAAAGGTGCTCTAGGGAATTGGTGTATGAAAATTGTCAAAGTTTCAAAACTAAACAAAAATTATTTCCCACTTTTAAATGGATGTGAAGGTCGTCGTTAAAGCCCGGTTCACATTCGTCGTAAGAATCGTAACAGTCTGAGATGCTTCCGATCGCCGATCGTCGGTGATTCTTCCGACAAATGTTAATGTTGTTTTAGCACCGTCCCAAACGGTCGCCGATTTGACCATAAGTTTTGTTTCTGTTTCAAAGATAAATCCAGACGATCGATGACTTCTGTAAATTTTTATGACTAAAGTGAACATAGCTGGCCTAAGAATTGTAAACTCTGGTTCCCAATTCGTTGAGTTGTCGTAATTCGGTATCCGTTTGTTGTAAAGATGGATATTGGTTCTATTTTTTTACAACGATTACAACATTTACCGACGACTAAATTAACGGTTAGAACGGCTTACTAACTAAGCAAACGCTTAACGATGGTAAGAATTGAGGACAAAACTATTGGTAATTCTTATGACAAGTTTCAACCGCGCTTGAGCCGCGGACACGAGCCTCTGGATGTAACATTGCATGAAAAATTGCAGCAACTACTAAACAGACGAGGATGAAACTTTGAGATCATGGGAAAAATTAGGTTACGGAATTGGGTAAAAATCAGGTAACGAAGACTTACGTCATTTCCCTAAGTTAAGAGTTACCACTTATCAACAGCTCGCGCTGAGTCACGGCGAAAATCATGATTTTAAACACTTACGTTGATGAGATGGTACTTTTGCGTAGTATATCAAACGACTTCACGCAATCCTGACAAACATTGCATCACCCGAGGACAAATGACGAAATGAAAACACCATCTTGCTTAGTCTTTAGATTGTCCCAGGGTTACGATTCCAAAAGAATGTCGGAGTGGTTAGACAGACCAGAAAACGAATTCTCTAGCAGATCTAGTGATTTCTCCGATACTTATATTTGCATGCCTTGAAAGCCTTTCATAATTGCAGCCTGCACTCTTAAACTGTAGCCTTACGATTTCAAAACTTTAGTTGGTACAAAACATTGCCAAATTATAAACGGTAAGTGGATTGAAAATAATAAAAGCAGAAATTACCTGTTAAAATATTTGCAAAACGTTGATCTGAACGCCAAACTGTATTTATTTAAAACAATCGAACGATTGGACATAAATAACTTTGGATAATTATCCTCCTACGCATGGCATTCGGCTTGTAAGGAGAAGTTATATTCTATCCTAGTATTTTATTCATTATACTTCATTAGGACGCAAAAATAAGGGTATCCACTGCTTATAATCCGAAACGACTTCAGCGCTTAAAAACCTAGAGGAATTTAGATAGTGTTTAATCGCTGTAAAAGACGAAATATGAGAATAAATTCAAGAGAAATTAAAGATTTTATTTCAAAATCACAACATATCCGATCAGTGGTGTGTTGCGAAAGCACATTATGCATTACGCAATCGATTTCACAATTTATTTCTTGTGCACGTGTTAATATACCTGCCCTGGAAAATCTTTTGAGCTGATAAGATATAACTGTCTTCACTAATAAAGTTGTCCTAATTTCCATTTTATTTTTATGTAGAAATATACGGTCTCGTAATGTAGATGTACGAACTATAAAACCTATTTTATCTGCAAAGGGCCCTGTTGCTTGCATCAGCCGTAACTACTTTCCCTAACCTTCGAGCTGGCTCTTTAGAAATCATCAACACAAACTGAATGGGGACGCTGCCACCTTAACGTATCGCCCTGTCCAACGGAAGTCTCTGTTAACCATTCCATATACCAGAAAATCTTGCATCAATATTAATAAACTCTTAGACAACCGATCAGGTCAAATATAATCCCACGTTTGTTCTGTGGGATTTAGACGGTGAAAAATCAACAAACTAAGTGAATAAGCTGTTGGGAAACCGCCGGAACTTAGGTGTAGAAAAACTGTGGTTTCGAGCAAAGACCCTTCGTCTGAGTGAAACTTTTTACGTTTCACTTCGACCAATGGTCGTCTCTCTACGTTTCACTCCAACCAAGGGCCTTTGCTCGAAACTCAAAACGTCAGTTTTTCTACACCATAGTTCCGGTAGTTTCCCAACCTTTTGGTTTTGTACAAGTTGTTCAATACTGCTTACGCAGCACTTTACTTTTATGTCATAAATTAGTAAGAGGAAGCTTAAATTTATTGGTAGAGGCGAACAAAGAGAGCCCTCATCTCTCCTCTTTTCCCCAAGTTCCTCAAGGGGACAGTGAGTTTAGTCCCACCTACTGAACTCTATATAGACTGGAAGACAGTGGGTTTTGACGATCAAATTTTTCTCCCGGAGATCGAAAACTAAAACTCTCACGTTGTTCAGTAACCCCCGGAAACTCGCCGTGTCGATTGTTTTGAGAGGACTAAACACTAACGATCAAAACACAGTGACGGCCTGGGAAAAAACGATCAAAAGGCCTTTATGTCGGCCATTTTTGGCTTCACTTTTTGATTAGTTCATTGAGTGGAGTCAACCTTCACATCGGTCCACCTACACGTAGGATCGTTTTACTTTTGATTGGCAAAGTAAACAAGTGCTTGAATTCCTTTAAAATAAGGTCATTTTTCCTTTTTTTCATCAGATAAGAATTCTGGATCTGCAGTGAACAGTTTACTGAATCCTGAAACAAGGTTGAGAGATGGAAAACCTTCATTCGAGGGACTGAAAAACGAGCCGTGTGGACTGATGCTTTTACCTTTAGCGTCACCCAATTTCCAAACTTTGGGGACAATCAGTTTTATAACAGAGAAAGCAACTCGAGAGTACAGAGAGGTTTGGCAGCCACCTTTAAAACATGGAAATGTCCTTGTAATGCAAGCACGGCCTCCCAGAGCCAGCCTTCTGATTTTGCAATTTTTTGAAATAGTCATTAAAGGTACTTTTCAAAACCTATTCGAAGTCACAAACCGAGGGAGAGCGGATTTCTCCCAAATTATCCCTTGCGAGTGTAACGACAAGTTTTTAATCTTGGAAAACATTTTGCGCTCGGGTGGGTTTCAGTTCTTTACATTCCAAACCTGTCAAGGAAAAGCTCATTTATCTACCGGATCGCTAACGAAGCCCATTTCTATCGAAGAAATTAATCAACTGGATGCCTTGGTCAAGAAAATGGGGAGTTTCAAAGATGCCATAAGTGATTTAATGAGCAGGTTAATTGGGGAAAATGAACGCGATGATACTGGAACAGCTACAGGAACCGATGTTATGCAAACAGATCGAAAATTTTTAAATGAATTGAACGAACAGCGCTCCCAATATCGAGAGGCAGAAAGGCAGTTCACTGCACTGAAAGACAAATGGTGTGCAATTGCAAGGACTGAGATGAATGGACGACACGACAAAAAATCCCACAATCGGAATCTGGGTTTATATAATATTACACGAAATGGAACTGATGAACATTTAAATTATACGACTTCTCCGCCACCCCGGGAGGGAGAAAGTTCAAGCAGAGCTGAATTACGACCTCAAAGTTACGATTTAGGAAATAAAAGTATTCCTGTCAATCGCTGCTACTCTTTGCCAGCATTGTTGCGTTGTATCTCCGATCGCTTCCTCTTGATAGACTGGGTTAATCTACGCCTTTTTATTTCGCCTTATCTTCCTGAAGGTGTATTACAAAGCATTCGAAATGAAGCTAAATTATTTCAAGAACTGGTAGACAGAGGTTTGATCAGCTATGAAAGTTTGGATTTTATCAGAAATGCTTTATTCGAAATCGGACGCGTGGACTTGGTTCATTTGATAGATTGTATCCAAGAAGGCGATTACAGCTTATTGAAAGAACAACAAACTAGCGAAAGAAGAAATGGACTCCAAGATGCCACTGTTAATAATGGTCTACCTAGTCCTCCTCTACAACAGATGCAAAACTTATTCTTTGAAAATAATCCAGACATTTTTTCCGGAACAGCAAACAGTAGATCACCTGTTACAGTAATGAGCGCGAATGCCGCTGGCCAGCTGAGCAGAGATAACAGCTTAATCCAACGCAATTATATTGGTTCACCTCGTGGTTCCCAAACGTCCACAGGTTTCCCTATTCAGGAGAACGTCAGTGAAGTTGCAGCGGGTTCGACTAGAGGAGAGACAAGCGCAAGCCACGAGTACTCTACGAATGACTCCGAGAGTCGCGCAGTTGTACAACCGGAGGGCCAAGATACGAATAGTTCAACGGGGGACCAGCCCTTCGGAGATGCTCACACGTGGATAGAAAATCCCCAGGTGTCGTGTGAGCATTATGATCGATTTTGCGATGTGCAGTTCAGCTGTTGTGAGAGGTTCTGGCCCTGCCATCGCTGTCATAATTCAGAAAGTAGTTGTGGCACAAGGAAACTGCGTTCGCGTGACATTAAGAAGATTAAGTGTAAACGATGTGGAAAGATTCAGGAGGTAAACCTTTTACAGTTTTTGTGGCTGTGGTGACAGTAAGGCTACCGACAGTAGTTTTAGAGGGTCAGTGAACTAACCGTGAATAGTGGTGACGTCAGTGGTAATGGTAGGTGCACTGGTGATTTGGATTTAGGGATAGATCCAGAAATTTCTCTAAATGGGTGTTGCTGGGCCTGACGTGTAGAATTCCACTGAAAGTGTCTATGAAGTGAAAAACTCGTTGGTAATGGTTTTATTTAATTGCACAGACAATATCGCAGAAATATTCACTGAAAATGTCAAGAGATTTTAGTGTATAGTCTTACCATAAACTCGCCAAGTTGCATGGGATGGCTAATCCACTTTTGGCGAAATTTTAATGCTTAGTTAGAATACACAACGACGTATGCAAGTATACAGAAGAACGATGAATTTCAATACTAATGATCCATTTGCACGCGTCCTTCACACCATATATTCGATTCCGTTCTTTTCCCTATTTTATAACGTTAAAATATGCCAAGGACCCAACTTGCGCACTCCATACGTCAAAAAGTACGTGCCACACAGATTTCTTTTTTTGGTGAATGATTATATAGATGATGAGCTTTAATTTTACCCCGAAATATCAGATTGTGATTTTTCACTTCATGGACACTTTAACCAAAACAGTTTAAGGAAAACAATGGCAAAAATAATAATGATCATTACAGTAATAATATTATTAATAATAATAATAATAATAATAAAGATACTCGGAAGTGTACAAGAAAGCTAGACATTCCATTGTCACCTCAGTCTACTTGTTGTTCAATGGCCCAGTTGTTCAAAGGGCGATATTAGCTTAATCTAGGATTAGTGAAAATGTTGTGCATGAAGTAAGAATAGGAAAGGATGTTTAGTTTGAACGAAAATTGTCGAACAGAACATAACAAACAAAAGAGCCGATTAAATATTAACTCAGGATAAGTGGTAGTCATTCCTTGAATAACTGGGCCCTGATAAATACCGGCTCCACATTGAGCCGTACGGGAAAAATATAACAATGACAACAATGATGATAATGATCACAATGATAATAATAATGATAATAAGGATAATGATGATAATGATGATACTAATGATGACAATAATTGTAATAATAATTATGATAATAATGATAATCATAATAGTGATAGCGGTAACAGGAAATAGGAGCAATGATAACGGTAATCGTAGTGAAAACAGTGGAAGTTTTTGTGTGAATAAATATTATATTACTTTTTGACTTTAATGATTATTTCTAGTTCCCAAAGCAAGCTCCCAACTGTGTGGAATGCAACTTAAAGTTTGCTGAATACTTCTGTGCAATTTGCCAACATCTGACGGGAACACAGAACCATCCTTTCCACTGCGAAAAATGTGGTATCTGCAGGTACGTAAGGACGCATCACGGAAAAAAATATGAAGTAGAGTTTATAGTGATATATATAAAAGTACATAAAGATTTATAAAGATATAAAAAATGGAGCTTATAGTGATATGAATGTAGAGTATTACCATTCCGTTGGGGACTCTGCTGGGTCCTCCCTTTTCGGTCAACTGATTGACATTTTAAAATAGCAATTAACCATTCATAATTTACATCTCATTAACTAACTAACTTCCTATTGATTTTTAAATCCTATTGGTCATCTTTTTGTCACATAATTTCTTCTCACTATAAAAACACTACCTACTTTTTTCGCATTTTACGTTTCACTCTGACAAAGGACTTTCGCTCGAAACGTCAGTTTCTTCACCCTTAAGTTCCCCAACAGGGGGGGCAGTTTCCCAACCCTTTTGGTTATCTACAACGCCTTCTATAGAATAGGCCTTACTCTACCACTGTAGATTTAAAATCTACCAGTGTAGATTTAATTCAAATGCAAGTACCCTTACAAAAATCCTACAAGACTTCACTCATATTATTCTATGTGATTTCATGTGAGGTCAAGTGAAAAAACTAAATATGTTTCAATTTTACATGTGAAAAAATTTTCACTAGTGGTTTTCAACATTTTGAAATATTCCACATGTTTCTTCTCACAGATAGTTCAGTTGTACGTGTTTTACACAAATCTTTCACATGTGGTTCACCTGTGGTTTTCATGTGGTTTACATGTGAAGCACCTGCACATGTTCCAATTCCATATGTGAAATCTGGCTTGGGGAATTTTCGTACGGTAATAAGTCATTTTCATTTAGAAATTTTAGTCCAAGACCTCGTTTAAAAGGCAACAAATTAAGTAATTTCGAAATGGCCTATTACCAACACAATGACAAAGCCTAGCAAGTCTAATTTGTATGAACATTTTAAAATGGATAAGCGCCATTCGCTTTGTTTTTTTTTCAACTTTCTCTTTTTCTGGCAGAGTTCATGGTGAACGATCATTTCATTGTGATGTCTGCGGTGTTTGTCTTGATATCAATCTTCAAGGAAATCACAGATGCCGTGCAGGGTCGGCACACGATGAATGTTGCATCTGTTTTGAAGTAAGTGTGAATTATTCTCAATTTTACACGAAAACTATCTGTTGTAACTGATGGTTACAAAGATATTATTACATGGTGCGTTTACCAGCTACTGATAAATAGATATAGAGCATTTCATTTCGTTTTAACTTTACATCTGTTTTCAGGACGCATTTACCGGGTGTCAGATTCTTCCTTGCTCCCATAAAGTGCACAAAGACTGCGCCACACTGATGCTTCGTAACGGAATGTATGTACACTTTTGATTCTTTGCAATCAATATTTCCCTATTAACATATGTCATTATTTCTACTATTCTCATTATTTTCATTATTAATCTGATCATAATTTTTATTATCGTTTTCATTATAACGATATCATTTCATCTATCATTATCATTATGAATATTATCATTATTATGAATATTACCATTATCATTATAAATATTATCATTGTCATTATCATTATGAATATTATCATTATCATTATGAATACCATCATTATCACTATCATATCATCATTATAAACATTATTATTATCATCATCATTATGAATATTATTATTATCATTATCGTATCATTATCATGATGGATATTATCATTGTCATTACGAATATTATTATTGTCGTTATTATTATCATTATCATAATCGTTATCATTATCATTATTATAATCATCATTGTCATTATCATAACTGTTATCATTATGATTATCGTTACCATTATCTTTATAAACACCATGATTATCATTGTCATCGACATTGTCTTCACCATCGACGTTGTCATCGTCACTTTTATTTTCAATATCATCATTTCTGTTCACCTTGTATTGGTTTGTTTAATTTTTTATTGGATGAGATTCAGGAGTTTGGAGTTTATTAAACTCCTTCCCTGCCACAGGGGACTTTTATTGTTTAACTCTGGCTAACACCAGACAATTTTACTCGTCAAAGGGACTGATCTGGCAGTGAAGAAGTTAATGGGTCGTCATTTCCATTTGTGGTTCGCTCTAAAATTAAAAGTAATTTCTCATTTTCAGAACCAAATGTCCAATTTGTCGGGAGAGTTTTGCTCATCGACTTGAACGCCGTCCGACACCTTAAGAATAATATAATGGTGCCCAGAAGTTTGTGAACCCATGGTTTGAAAACAAGTATGTGAGCTTTGATCAAATCGCTGGTGAATCCAGCAGAAATTATAAAGCATATCGTATGTATTTCAAAGGAATTAATTTATTTACAACACCTTTTGAAAAACCTGTCACGTATCAATAAAGCTAAAAAATATATTTGATAAATCAAATATGCAAAAGTACTGTAAAAAGTACTGTTGGCAGTAGAGATATCATATATTCACCGAAGTACAATTGACAAAGCTATGCCAGATACGTTTTGTTTTCACAACAGAAATAGTAAACCTGACTTGTCTTTTCTAAGTGTACGTACGTGCACATGCAGTCCACATGCTCTACCATACGCTTCTCATTTTCCTTCCGAACACTCAACAACTTTGACATCACTCAAGGCACAACAACAACGACAACACTCTTATTTCACATTTTTGTATAGAATTATGACTTCAACAGTCGTTATTAATGCTATGACAGTGTTGGAGAGTTGGAATAACTAAACGTTCGATAAGCCAACTCCCTTTTACGTAATATATCATACACGAGAAGGAGTGTTTCATCAGGATATCCAAACAAATAGAAGTTTGTTGTAAACCAAGGCGTTAGCAGTTTTTTACAAACTTCGAGGTGTTTGGATATCCGATGAAATACGACTTCGAGTGTATGATATTGCATCTCAAAATAATCAGTATTTGAAGAGAAAATCGAGGTGAAAGTTGGCATAATTTATGTAATTTCCTCCTCAGATAACCAAACGACGTCTTGGTAGTGATTTCCTTTGTGTATTACTCATGAATTATTAATGAATTTGAGATGTAATGTATCAACAATAAGTTTGAGTGTTTTTATTGTTTGCTAGTGTTTAGATTGCCCTGATGAAACACGAAAAACGAGTTGTTCGTATGACATCTCAATCGAACACGATTTTAATCGAATGTTTAAGAGATTCTTTAGAAAACTGAACCATCGTGGGACAGTGATTATCGAGGTGTTCAAAATTTATTCATAAGGGCACTGTTTGTCATTGAAGATCCATGATATCGAAAACCATGCTTGACTTTTCGTCTGTCGTCCTGTTTTAAATGATTGTGAATTGAAATTCACAGAATTTTAAAGTCCTACGAGACAGAGTGTGACAAAATGCCTCTGCGTATGTCGGCATCGTTTGGAATGAGTTTGTAAGGGAAACAGTACGAGTTTAAGTCCAAAATAAGCACCTAGTCGTTTTATGCTGTTACACGTAGCAGAGACAGCTGTCTGGAAGTCAAAACTATTGGCTTGTGACGTGTCACTGCATCGTTAATTAAAATAGGGAGTTTACGAAACCTGCAACGCCGATGCCGTTAAACAAAGTGCTTTAAATTCTAAGGCCTTGAAGAAAACTAGTCATGATTAACTCAGGATATTCTTTTTCTATCGTGGTAAAACTTTCTCAGCAATTCAAGTTTGACAGTTAACGTTCTTCGTTCAATAGCTCCAAAGTTCTACGTGCTTTCAAATGCCGTCGTTGTCGCGAAAACGTAGAAATGCTCATTCTCGTTTCTTGTATGGAGCCAGGACGACGTGAAGAATACTCTAGGGATCACAAATTATTTATTTCTTTTGTTTTGGAAGAGAAACCTTATTGTAAGACCGCGTCGTCCTTAAATATGAAAACACTGTGCGAGTTCTGGGTGTTTCACTATCCAGCCTCAATCACGTGTTGAAATGCGCCATTGTAATTGGCTAATTCACTTATAAATTATTTATGAGTTTAAGGTTTTAATTAAATAAATGTATCATGATGTAATCTGTCTGGTTGTATAACATGTAGTTAGTAGTCCAAGCTGTATTTATAGTTCTCATTATAAAAAATAATGGTAAATAATAATGATAAATGATGATAAATAGTAATGATAAATAATAATGATAAATAATAACAAATAATGATAATAAAAATAATAGTAATAATAATATTCATAGTAATATTAATAATCAACGTTATTTAGAATATATACATGGGTAATTAAACAATTGTTTTATGTATAATCTTTAAGTTTAGAATATGAAAGATTTATTATATAACTTGGGAAGTCATTCCAAATTTTTAACCCAGGTAGTGTAACCCAGGTAATGTAATCAAGGCGCAAATAAATCTTTTTTGTCATGTATTTACTAACGGAACATTTTCCACAATTACTTGAATTGAAAATGGAAGACAAAAAGATTCTTATTTTTATGATAATGCGTTAATTAAGGAGCCTGTTCGAATTTCGGCTCGAAACTACGTTTTTTGAAATCTGCATCAAAAATTGAGTCAGAAAAGTGGTTTCTCACGCGGGTAATATATCAAGTTCATTGACATGAAGTTTAGCAAAAGTTTTCAATCGTTTTTTTTCAATTTCCTGGAACCGTAATGATTTAAACGAGATAGACCTTCTTTATATGTATTACGTCAGGTACTAATGCCATATCGTAATATAATAAACTTGTTTCAAGGTACTTAAATAGAATAGAAATATTATAACTAGACTACTCTACAAAGGGTCTTTTCAGTCCTAACTACAAAAACATTAAAATGGAGCTAGCCGACCTTCAAAAACTCATCAATATACAATCGGTATTTTGTCCAGCTGGGTGCAAGTATTTGATCGCGTGCAAGGGATTTTATACCCGACAAAACTCCTGAAAGACAGGGCACGGATTTGAATTCTTGGTCTTAAAGGAAATATGGGGTTGCTGATTCACACTATTGGCAGGCACTATGCAAGTCTTAATTTTTATTAAATTGAATTGCTACTTGGGATGAATATTTTATATAAAGAATCAGTGGCGTAGCCAGCCCGACAATTTAGTCCTGCTATGCCAATATTTTCATGTTCACTGACTGTAAAAACAATCAATTTCTAAAGAAATGAATAATGATAATCATTTAAAATTTGCATAGCAGAACTAAATTGTCAGGCTGGCTACGCTACTGTAAAGAATACTAACTAACATGAATTTTTATCAAAAATAGTCATCCTAATTAGCATGAAGTTTTGTTATTTTAAAAACGCGGATAGACTTACCAACGGTAGTAATGCAATCCCCAAACGACATTTTTGAAGTTCTTTAAAACGTTCTCAGCACTTGTTTTTAACAAGACTAAAAATTCTCGCACTGCGCTCTCGAATATGTAGACTTGATAAGACACTGCTATTCGTATTGTAAACACTAGATAACATTAAAAAATTAACAAAATGCCGTCATTTGGAGATAACTCCGACACTTTTTTTATACTTTCTTTGGTATATAATCTATATGATGCATCAAAGTTAAGTTTTGGTAATTGTATATGCCTTGATATTTTACTAGTTCTTCTGAAAAAAATGTCTGCTTTGTCGCAGCTCGAATGTCAAACCAACCATACGATTGTGCGGTAAAATTCCAAGATTATTTCTGCCAATCCATGATGCCATCCAAGACGACGCTGTCTGGAGGCGTGACATATCAATAGTGCCCGAGTTCCATTGAATCGCGATGATGGTGGTCCATTACCGGATGCCTATTTGCATCTGATTAATAGATAACGTCATTAGGTTCGGCGAGGATAAAAATAAGGAATTCGTACACACAACGATCACCCCAGATGAACACACTAGACCAGAGTGTATAACCGTCAGGCCACCAACGGTAGTTTTGTAATTGCTGCAGAGCTTCAGTGAGGCAACACACTAATCTTGCCTGTGATCTCGATTTTGTGTCCAGCAGTGAAGGTGATTTCAAAACTAG
This sequence comes from Nanipora kamurai, assembly GCA_036872915.1. NCBI lineage: Eukaryota > Metazoa > Cnidaria > Anthozoa > Scleralcyonacea > Helioporidae > Nanipora > Nanipora kamurai. The sequence continues at coordinate 11,077 of JBAHVQ010047421.1, read as the reverse complement.
GCAGATTTTGATCACGAGGGCCGGATGTTAATGTAACTTCACATGTTCATCGCGAACATCCGATGCTTGTTTATTTCGTTTTAGTACGTGAAGACGACTGAAGGTTAATGTGTCGTCATTTCTGTTACTTGTACGTGTTTATGCTGTTGGCAGCGTTCATCAGGGCCACGAAATCTTCGTGCCAAGAGTCGAGAGATGGACAGTGTGGCTTTATGGTTTATGTTCGATCTTGTACAAGTTGAACAACCCAGTATCAGCTTGTCGACCCCGGTGACAGTGTGTATTTGTCTACCCCCCACACAGTCAACTAATCCCTGATATGTTCCAGTCGGTTAAGAAAGTCCACACGTTTGAAAATAACCTTTTTCAATACTACGTGGTCACCACGTTAATACTTTTCTCGCTTTACGGCGAGGCAACATTTCACTTCTGTTAAGAACTCCTAGTCTACGTTCTAAACTTTTCAAGCCAAAGTAACGTCATACATGTCTTACTCTTCACCTGGGTACATTAGGAATTTTTTCATTTACCTTCGAGTAAAAATGCCTGAAGTGGAAGAAGTTGCTTTTAAAACGTCTCGCCCGCAAAACTTACCTGGTTCAAGACTAGAAAAAACCCCTTACTAAAAAAAAGTTGTGTTTGTTTTCATAACATACTACCTAATTTCATATCCAGATTAGGTTTCAGTTTATAGTGAAGAACATATACACACATGTATTTTTATTTAAGATGTTTTGAGATGATTCGTTATCTCTCAGTCAATTAAATTTGCTGAGTTCTTCATTGACTGGTAATTGAAGACTGTTCTGATTATCGTATCTTACTAAAAAACATTGATGTCATCAGCAAACAGTCGTATTGATAAAAAGGTACTACAATTATGAATATTATTAATATATATTATAGAAAGACTTGGGCCAAGAAATGTCAACTGCGGAATACAACAACATAAATCAAATAATAAATGAATTAATTTTAAAAATTAATTATATTTATAATTATAATATTTAATAAATTAATAAAATAATAAAATCATATTAAACCAGCTACCAGTGATTCCTCGTATTCCGTAATGTTTCAATTCTCCTGAAGGTATTTCATTATTAAAAGTATCAAATGCCTTAAAAAAACTACAAAAATATAACAATACTGCCAAGCTACCACATGCCACGCAACATCTGCGAATATTTTTAATTTCATGTGGACCACAGGATATGACGAGACTTCAATTAGCGTTACACATTGTAATGTTTAGCATGCAAAGGATATTCACACAACACAGATGGTTTGATCTCGTTCTGTTGTGAATCTCAGCTGTTCATTAAACACTAGACACAACATGAATACCTGACCGGAGAGTGTCAATCACCTGGCATGCGACGTCAACGTCTACGCATAATTGTTGTTGAACATTTTTACGTTGTTATATTAACATGTTGTTGAACAATTGTTACCCACGCTCTAACATTTGAGTCCATGTAGCTCACTGCTTAGAGCATCTCACCGGCGATCTGAAGGATACGGGTTCGATTCCCGGTAGTGGCTCAAAAAACGTTTCGAAATTTCTAAGCTTGAGGAGCATGCGCTATTTCAATATGCCTCAAGTTTTTAAATCATTGTCGATACACTCGAGAAGGTTGTCAGTTATTTCAACCAGAGCAAAACTTATCGAATGGTTTTTACTAAAACCAGTCACTAGCGTGCCACCAACACGCCCACATTTGGGGATGTTGGTGGCACAGTGGTAGTGCACGTGTCTCTCACCGCTGTGACTAAGGTTCGATTCCGGCTACGCGCAGTTTTCTGATTAAAGTTACCTCAGTCACATGTGAGAAGAGTGTTGTCCAGTTTGACTCTACCAAACATCGCAGGTTTTCTCCGGGTACTCCGGTTTCCTCCTGTAGTAACACTGGACCCATGAGGAACGGCCCTTACTGGACCTCTTGGGATAACAGCGTAGTTTAGCTGATAGAGTTGTCCAGTATAAATAAACTTAACTTAACTTTACTTTACTTTACTTTAAACTGAGGTACAATAAGTACTGTTACTTCTTGTAATTATAATACTACTCTTATCACGACTGTTAATTATATCAGCTCGCTACTGCCAAAGTTCACGTAATTTTGTACACTCAATTTATCACATATATTCTTTATCTTCATTGATACCTTACAGGTTTTTCAAAATTTTCCATCAATAGATGTATTCCTTTGAGATATTTACTTTTACAATGTATTTTCTATTCGATCCGACAGCAGTTTGATCAAGTCTACATGCTTCTTTTCAAAGCAGAGGTTCACAAATTTCTGGGCACCATAAACTGTACCAGAAATATCAAGAGCATCTCAAGTTGTCGAATACCTTACCCCACTCTCGTCCGTTTGCAGTTGGAGTTCGCTTCACGAGAGTGGCCACCGCAGTCCATCAACTTCATCATGCAGGTGAAAAAAGTATCCAAAGATGGACATCAAAATATATACTGGACTTTTCCATTTTCTTGTAACCAATGTTGTAAAATCTCTTCAATAGAAATCCCAGAAAACATGGATGAAACGTTTAAATTTCAAAGAGAAGAAAAATACCATCCTAGGTATATAACCTTGGGCTGATATTATCGAAACCCAAATCAAATGCAATGAGAAACAGCTTTAGTTATACAGGAGCAAAAATCTAGGGCAGTCAACTATCTATGCAGGAAGGAAAGTTTTAAACGAGTTCCGCCTTTAAGTAGTATATGTCTAAATTTTCGGTAACTTTTAAAAAAGTGAATAGGATGCTTTCAGCAATTCAGGAAAAATTAACATTGGACTTCTATTGGACACTTACATCCGTTTTTGTATTTTCTCATTTCGACGGAGTAACACCATGACATAAAACTACGTCTGGGCCCATTACAACGTCTCTAGCTACTGAGGCGCTTTATGTCCCGCTGGTTATAAATCGCGCGAAAGTTCATTCTGCTCACGCGTCGTCAATGTTTCTTCTCCTCGAGCAGACTTAAGCCACTTTTACCGTATGTACGGTAGTCTCCACTTATCTCGAACTCGCTTATCTCGAACTTCGCTCTATCTCGAACCAAATCCCTTTCCCCTTGGATTTGACTGGTATTTTCTCTGTTATTTACTACTGTTTATCTCGAACTCGCTTATTTCGAATCTCCGCTTTTCTCGAACTATTTTTCTTTCCCCTTGGTACAAAAATACCCTTTATATCTCGAACAAGTCTCAAAAGTTGCTCGTTGAGATAAAAAATGGTGCTACAAAACTGTGAAACACTCTTTTATTTAAGTAGTTAATTATATTTGCATGGCTTTCGAGTTTCGTCCGCTACTTATATTTATTTAATCTCCATCAGAATGTCATACAATTGTTCCGTTTGTCTTCGGCGTGAATTTGATCTCAGGCCAAGAGTTCCCTTTTTAAAATTCCGATACATTTTTCTTCTCCTGAGAAACTTAACTTGCCAGGAACTTGCATTCCGTCGCCGTCTCCAAGGTTCACGGTTTCATTGGCTACAAAAACAAGCGCTGGACGTTTCCAATTTCATTGAACGAAAGTCAGTAGCAGACAAAAGGCAGCGAAGTATTCTGGACTTTGTTGCGGAGTAGGTACATAATTTTGGTAGAAGATCACAATGCAACATCTTTTGTTATTAGTTGTATAATATGTTATTACTCTGCACTGTGGCTGCGACGAAACCTCAAAAATGGGCTATGTACGTTGTTGTTTAACCTCCACTTTAAATGCAAAATAAAATTAAGTATATACTGCTGTAATATAACTTAATTTACATAAAATATATGAAGTTTTGTGCATTTCCCGTTCCCCCTGAGAGTTCGAGATAACCGGAGACTACTGTAAACCAATCTGGTCCATATTACATGATTTCCTTTTCTTAGTTTATTTTACATCCCTTTTTCTCAAAACTCAAAAGTAAGAAAGGATATCTCGTAATCTATTTTACAATTGATCTGAAATTTTCTGTGGTCTTTTTGTTTATTGTGTTGTGTAGGATAAGCGCAGAACTTTTTCATATGTTGTTTCTAAGTCTAGATTTGATGAAAAATGTCTCTCTCAAAATTGATATGAACTTTCTACAATTGCTTCAGCCGCTAGATCTATCACAAAAAAGTTCTATGTCATCCAAGGGAATGATCCATATACTCTATATACATTGATCCTATTTTCATCTAATTCCTACTATCTTACATACAAATATCTTTTCTCAACTAAAATACTCCGTTGGTGTCAGGTTGCAGTTTTGTTTTGGTGTAAATAAACAATATTTGGGGAATTTATGACTCATAAGCTTTCTTTTGATGTGCCGGTCGTTATGATTACAGTGACTTAGAAAAGGTCACCTTTTTAGACACTTTTTTAGGTTAACCCCCACCTTAAATAATCGATCTTTACACACATAACCTTCCTGCCACGCATGGATTTCCATCAAAAAAATACGTCTGAACAGGCTTAAAAGAACAGCGATTTGTTTCAAAATATATAGTCAAAATAAATAAAGAGTGATGATCTTTTTCAAAGGTTAGATGCCTGACAACTAAAACCAGATTTCGTAAAAGTTGGCAAGCACAATTCAATTTCCCCTAATATGTAAGTTGATGCCTTTACCTTTACAGCTGTAATCCGTGACAACTTCACCTCGAAAGGAAACAAAAACAATTTGCTCTGCCCGGCATGCCTATTGCAAACTAAGTTCTTTCAGACACTTTCAATAATAAATTTTGTCGCGGTTTATTTGAACCATTAGGGACCCACTTACAACAGGAATTTCAACCCCACAATTCAAATATAAAGCCCAGCGAGACAATATTTGAGTTCATTAAAAGCTGTTGGAAATTTACCGACAATATTTAGAGGTTGGTTTTAGGGAAAATTTTTATCCCAGGCTTTATCCCACTATGCAGTCTATGACGCAACCTTTTAGAATGAAAACTTGTTTCAAAGCCAGATGTAACCTAATATATACACGATCTTTTGCATGACCTGTTGAGTCATGGCTAGCAAGCATACAGAACTAGCTATTCCAAGCTTCCAGCGAGGAAGTGTTCACATACATCAAGTTGATCTCGAAATACAGATCATTTGGTCAAAACACTAAACTGCCATAGAAAAAATCAACATTGACTTGCCTTGGTCACTTGAATTTAAAAACAATGAAGGCCAATTTAATTCTAAGAATAGCCGCGATAAAATACATCACTGGCGACGAATTTATACCAAGTATTTTGCTTAACACACTGTTTTCAAGATCGAGGAATTCAAAAGTGATGACTAAGTCATTTATTATTTGTTCAATTGCCAACTTCCCTGTATCCCCTGAAGCGAATGATCCGGTTTAAAACTGGTTTTTATTGTTGTAAATTTTATAACAACTGACACATCGTTCTGTCAACAACACAAGTGCAGCACAACCAGCACATAAGGACCTCAGAACAATACATTTAAAACTCTGGAATAACAGAAGGTTAGCTCATATCAGCTGCCTAACCTACAGAACACAGGACCGTTTCTACGCTTTACCTTTTATTTGCTTAAATAATACTTTCGAGACAATTTCATGTTTGATTCTAGTATTCTATTTATTTCGACTAGCCAAGAATATCGAATACTATGAATGATTTTTGGTGTTCTTAAACTAAGTGTCCATTCTAGCGTTGAAGCTGGCCCTGGATTCTATAGTGAAAGACAGCAGTGTGTATATGTACAGCTTATATGGATTACCTCATCTAAACAACCTAATTAATTATAGGTGTTTGGTGGTAGTTGCTAAATTTACATATCTTGTTATTGACGTTATTCTTTCTGAATGATAGTTTCAGTTTTTAAAGTCCACTGTTTCTGCACTTCTGCTCCACCAAGTATAATCAAGTTAATGATACACCCCGTTGTATTTTTTGAACTCAAATAAGACTCGGATGAACACAAAATACCAAACATATCTGCGCTAGCTTACAGGACACTCAAGTAGCCACAGGACAAATTTTTCATTTTCTTCACACATGGTCATTCAAATGGTCATTTTCCAAGTTAAATACATTTAGTGGAGTTATAAGGTACAAATACCCATGATGTTCTTCGGCCTGTCTTGAAACTGTCCTGATTCTGCCTTCTTACCAAACGATTTAGCTACAGACCTCAACAGGTTCAAGATATAATGCCACTATTTCTAGTCCTTTTACTAAATTCTGCTGTAGAATTCACTGTTTCGTTATTTGTTAAAGAGAACACTAAATTATTCGTTTCGTGTGATTTTTAACGATCATGTATTGCAGCACTGAATGCACTTGACACTTGTGTTTTTGAAAGACGTCATAAGATCGGGAATTCCCCTCGGCACTGTCATTTGTGGTTCCGGTTTAGTGATAAACAATTAAAAATTCAGTAGTCTGCGAGCAGGCCTCTCATTGGAGGTAAGCAGCATTCACCATCAATAGCACATTATAAGATATCGGAGCCAAAGTAAGAGGTTGAGCCAGAATTTTTCACTTCCAGGCTATCAAGCCATGAACCATGATTGTGATTTATCATAGATTAGTAGCCTTAGACAGTTGAGAGAGTGCCATTTGGAAATCATGAATCAATAGACGGATTAATAAACTTCTTCAAGTAGATAATGTCTGTGCACGGGCTGGACAGAGTATCACCATTAAATTGAATTATAATTCGTTGTTTTGGCTTTGATTGAATCAATGATGCAATATCAGTAAACTTTTGTTGAACACAAGTGTAAGAGCGAAACAGATAAAAACAAGTTATTCGTGAATATATTTATTCGCACAATTTATTGTCCACCTTTTAAACGTCACGAAGTTATTAAGTGACAATTAGTCACTTTGGCTTTGATAAAGTGAACATTGGACTATTAAGGAAATCTCTGTTCTCAGTATTAACATTAGAAGGAAATATTTGATTAAAACAAAGTCATTATTAACATGGACGACTGTAGCGCATTTTTTAGCGCAGCTCATTTCGACTTGGTGTTTAAGCCAAATTGAACTATTCAATTTTTACCAGACGTGCTTCATAAATTTTTGTCAGATAATCGGGCGCTGCTCGGCAAAACTCCTTTTTCACGATTAAATCACTCTTTTTCAGGTAAAATTCAAGTTATACTAAATATAACAGAGAATGATTGTAATATGTAATAAAAATATGAACATTTGGGTTATGTAATGAGATTAATAACTTCAAAAAAGGTATAACCTTAACTTAAATATATTTTAAAAATAATCCAAGGTAAACCTTGTATTATTTTTGTAATATACAAAAAAACTAAAAAATCTTCAATGACTAGGTTTCGAAGAAAAATAAGAAGCTGATGAAGAAAGTGAGGAAGAAAACAGAAACTTAAGAAGAAGGGTGGAAAGAAGATGTCAAAAAAGGAAAAAAGAGGAGAAGAGATAGAAGATATCTTAAATAACATACTTTTGATTGATTACAGATCATCTGTTAAGGTGCCTCCTTACAGGTTTCTCTGTTTACAGGATGTACTGAGTACGGTTTCCATTTGTGAGCATTTCTGTCTTTAAAATAGTTGTAAGTTCGGTACAAAGTGTCTCTAACTGTAGAATAAGGATGATAAACATGAGATACTGTCGAATTGCGAAATCTTCGATTGTTAAGATGGCAATAACGGCGTTGGAACATCGGAATTTTTCTGAAAATTGGTATGAGATTAGATATTCCACTAAAGAATAAAATATTAAAATATTAGGTAGGTTGCCAAGACAGATTTTTTGCAATAAACTTAGTGGTTTTGTAAAAATTCTGTCTGATGAAAAGAGGTCGGATATTTGAGGGGAACGGACAGAGTTAACAAAAAATACAAAATTGCGTAAAAATAGTTGAATTCAACCAAGTTTCGATCAATGCATACTCGTACCATTGGCTTCTGGAAACTAACTCTTAAATAAACTTAATAAACAGCTGACATCTGCGTTCATATAACGTCACAAATCAAGGTGGTTGTACGGTTTGATTAAAAGATATCATAACCATAAAAAATACTCATTGCACGTTAAGTTAGATTAGCCACACAGCAAGGAATGTACTTTTCCCCTGTGTATTGTAGCTTTTCCGTTGAGGAAAGTAAACTCGTCATTGTTTAGCTGCCAGCTCCCCGAGTTGCATCAATCCCGGACAAACTGAACCTACAAGTATGCTTGTTGTTTAACCTATATGCGTTGGCAGATCTCATGCCTGCTCGTTGATTCAAGACACGCCGGGACTGTATCTTTCAATTTGCTTTCATTCTTGCACCGTCTAGTACTTACTCTTTGCCTACATTCATCACAGCAACTATCTTAGTTCTATGCTTTACAGCTTGTATGTATGATTGGAAAACGGAAGACATTCTCTATCTATGACATATTTCCTATATAACGTACTTCCTCTGCGATTTCATTGGTCACGAGTTCCTTTTTCCCTCTTAATCGTCAACTTAATCTTGCTAGTTCACGTTCATACGATGAGTTGCATCATTTATGGCTAAAAACATTGGGCGCAACTCCAAATCCTAATTCTTAGCTTTCCTAAATAAATGATATCCAGTTCTAATTACAAAGTCAACTGACTTAATTGACATTGCACAGCAAAAGAAAACCGAGGGAGGACGCCCGTCTGTATGAAGACATGTGGAAAGATTACTTGATATATTTGATAGGGGTACATTATGTTAATTATCGTTTTGATTGTGATTCCATGTGTGTGGTTTACTTTTTAAAATAACTTAAAAGTGTTATACCATAAGTGTATAAAAGTAGAGTGCTGCGTCGGCAGTATTGAAGGGCTTGTAGATAATCAAAAGGTTTGGGAAACTGCCAGAACTTAAGGATAAGTATATAACAAGTGTAGATTGGTTAGGTATGGTAAAGGTACGAAGGTCATGCCAGGTGAGAATTTCTATTCCCATTGATTTGGGGAAGGACATATGGGTTTAAAAGACGTAAGGGTTCTAATAGTGGACAAGAAACACGCTTGTAAACTTAGGCATTTTCAGCTTTTAACTTAATTTATCTTAGGGATTTCTTGTGAATGAGGAATTGAAATCTGAATTTAATTATTGATGATTTATGTACATTTATTTATGTATCAGCCACAGAAGCCCTATTGTTTAGAGAGGTTCAGACAACCTTTTTGCACACGAGTGCATGTATATAAATGTATGCAGTTTTCCAACCCTTTTGGTTGTATATATGTACATATGTATATATGTATATAAAAATCACAATAATAAAAAATGGGATGAGGGATATACCAAAGTGCTCTATTACACATTCTCAATCAAGTGCATATGTATATATGTACATATAAAAACCAAAAAATTAAAAAGGCTGAAAAAGATAACTAGGATGGGAACCATGGTATATTTTAATGGACAACTTTAGTATGAAGTGCGATTTCTATTCACCGCAATTTGCTAGTGGAGTGGAAGGTTTTATCAACATTACATTTCTTCTCTGGCAAGTTAGTTGTATTGTTAATCGAAGGAGAAAATATCTAACAAAATCTAGCAATCGCTTGTTTTGCATTTTTCCTTTTATTTTTTTTACAAAAGGCTCAACTGCTAGGGCTGTTGAAGAGATTAAACTTTGAAATCAATCTGAAAACCTGAGTAAAGGTGAGCCTGCGTACGTGTACAAAAATCGTAAACTAAAGCAGTGCATGGGAAATACCTTCATTCCCCTTCTACGAAACTTTCGCTAGGCGGAGAGACAAAAGCAAAAACTTTTCTGGAATACGAAGCATCAACTTTGCGGCCCACTGATTGAGTTTGCGCAAGAAACGAGTTGGGAACTGTGCGGGAGGAGGAAAGCGGTTTGATTTTTAGTTGTTCTGACCCACGAAAAATAGCGATTATTTTTGAATGAACAAATTTAGAACTCAATGATAAATATATTTCATGACTTAAGAAAATTTTCATGTTGCTTGAAATACGGTGATTGGGGAAGGGAAATTTCCCCCAGATAAAGTCAATAATGATTACTGAAGTCCTGAACACCTATCAGAAGGCTAACTTGAGTCGCATGTGCGGTAGACCTGTTCAGCCTGTTTATGGTTCAAAATATCTTTTACCAAGGAAATAGACTCAACAAATGCTTTGAAACGTTGCGAAAAGTAGAACTTTATTCTGCTTTGTGCAATGCTTTCTGCAATAAAAATGTTGCGAAGCTTGACGATTGCTGGGATGTTAACACCACTCAATTTCGCATGCAACTTGTATCGCAACAAAATTGCGAGACAAGTTGCATGAAAAATTGCATAGTGTAAGACTGCTTTTATGCAGATCGGTACATCGCATTGGCCTACAAATCAAACGAGCATTGCTTGCTTTTAGTCCGTTCGCCTGGTTTGCTATATGACATAATAATGAAGTTTCAGTCCCAATAGTGATCAGAAGCAGGGTTGCTAGCCTTCTGCGCATGTTTAAAGCCAGAAAACATTTTAGAAAAAGCCAAGAAAAGCCAAATCATTCCAAAAACGCAAAAAAAAGAGCCAAAAATCTTCGTTATTTAGCCAAAAGAGCCAAAAAACCCCTGACGCAACAAATTTTATTTTGCAATTCAAATTTATATTTCAAATTTATAGTTTCCACCTGGGCGGACCTCTACGAACACACTGACCCAAGGTCTTTCCTATTGCATGCCTCTTCAACTTTGTGATTGGCTAAAACTAACCAACATGATTGGATACGAAAAAACTAGATGATCCGCTTTCTCATGCATGCTCGGGCGATAATTGTTTAGTCCATAGACAAGTATTCTTAGGAATCCACATGTAGTAATTTAAAAGCAAAAAAAAATGCCAAAATGCAAAAAAAAATTTCTCAAGCCAGCAAAGAAAATAAAAATCCAAAATTGAGAAATTTTGCTACGAAAAAGCCAACCTAGCAACCCTGATCGGAAGCACCTTCCCTAATTTCGTCCCCAGAGCCTCTTTTCTGCTGGCGTGCCATAAAATGCTCTGGGATAACCGTACCGCATTGTCCAACACATCCTCAGTCTGGGATTACCAATAATAGGTATATGTCAAACGTACTGGGATGAACGATTATTGGTAAT